>CP135578.1:3256847-3324256 GCA_032401905.1 Swietenia macrophylla | reverse complement strand
CATCCATCCAAACCAATAATTATAATTTAAGATAAAAAAATTATAATTAATTTTTTTAAAAAAATAAATTTTTTATTAATATATATTATTATTATTTTTTTATAATTTTTTCTATAATATAATAAAATTGCTATACCTAGTACCCTCTCGAATAATTTCACTGCACCATTCTTTGGTCCCCACGCAAGGATTTTCTCAGAAAAGAAAGACGGAAGTGCGTGCATGCCCAGGACATTTAATATCAATGGTCAAATAAACGACAAACTAAGTCCTTTGCTGCGATGACATGTGAACGAAGTCATACGAAGGATGAACGAAGTTATACGAAGGATGAACTCAGCAGCGACCAGTGACGTCCGATGGCTCACGCTTGTTCGCTTGATTTTGTCTAATCGAGGGGCAACGGGGCTAAAGAAATAGAACACATTTATGTCATTTTATTTTTCAAGGACCACTGAGAATTTCTTACTATTATTTTTCGAGCTTGGTCCAAGATGTAGCTTCGTTTGGTCGTATTCAAATACAATTTTTCCACTACTCCACGTTCGCCATTAACGATGACCTGGTACAATAGCAAGGTCTTGTCTTATTTAGAGTTCCAAGACCTGGAAATGAGATAAAATTGTGCAGATAGCCCTAGGCTTTGATCCCCTCTTCGATATTTTTCTGGAGAACAGCTGATTTTTTCTGAAAATGGCCACACAGTTGCACCCACTTCCCATTTCGTGTTCAAAAAGAACCCACATCAAAGGTAACTTTTTTGTGAGTCTTATTTTGTTGGATTTAAGTTCTTTTTGTTATGTGTTTTGAAGTTCAGGATTCATGTGGGTTTGTGTATAATTTGATGAACTGAATCAAATTGTGCAGTTTGTGGTGATGAACTCATGATAGCATCTTCTATGAATTCAAATACTGATTTTGAATAGGTGTTTAAATTCACATTCTACTACTTTAATGAAGGGGGAAAAGCATGAATCTTTAGAGAGATGTTGCCATGAAAGAAATCTGAAAATATGGTTTTGGGATCATATGAAAATATTGTATGGTATGGTCTAGACAGAAGATTGCCAAGTTGATTTCTGCTCGAGCTAATAATTTTTCATGTTAAATTTTGCAAATCTCTGCGTAGTCAATTTTTCTCTACTTCAGCAATTGAAAACATGCTGTGTTCAAAGAAGCCTCAAGAATAAGTGATCCCACTTTATTTTGATTGTTCTTCGTTGCTTTAATTTGTCCCGTAACTGCCTTTAATTTCTTCAGCAGGGGAGCAATTTTTTGGATCCTTTGCTCTAAAGACAAAGCCAACACATCTGAGGTTTTCAAATGGTTGTAGAGTAATGGCAGCTGTGAATGCTGATGCCAAATCAATTGAAATTCCTAGTCAGTGGTACAATCTGATTGCAGATCTATCAGTAAAACCTCCTCCTCCGTTGCATCCCAAAACTTTTGAACCTATCAAACCTGAAGATTTGTCTCCTCTATTTCCCAATGAGTTGATTAAGCAGGAGGCAAGCACTGACAGGTTCATAGATATCCCGGATGAAATTATTGATATATACAGGCTTTGGCGCCCAACACCTCTAATAAGGTTTGCATTGCTAATACACAATGTATGATCTATTCGGATACTTCTTTGTGTTCCGTCAATGGAATTATCTTATGTTCTTTAATTCAATTTAGAGCCAAGAGGTTGGAGAAGCTTCTTGACACACCTGCCAGAATTTACTACAAATATGAAGGTGTCAGCCCAGCTGGATCGCACAAACCTAATACTGCAGTTCCCCAAGTTTATTATAATGCACAACAAGGCATCAAAAATGTTGTGACTGAAACTGGTGCTGGCCAGTGGGGAAGTTCACTTGCATTTGCATGCAGCTTATTTGGTCTGGACTGTGAGGTAGGACAAATTAAAGCAATTCATAGATCTCGCGTTTATATCAGTTGATTCCCAATTGGATTTATTTATTAGTTTATTTGGCCTAATTGGATTTGGTTTTAGAATTATCATTTCTGCATTTGCATATATGTCTAAATTATGGGGTTAAACACGATGCATCTTTGTTTTTCATCAAGTTTTCTTGCAAGGACACATTTGATTTCCTGTATATTCTTGGTGAACTAAGCCCTTCCATTTGAAGGCTTTTGATTCAATGTTGCATGTTCTTATGTTGAGTTGTCATAATCTAGAGTTAATGACAAATTGTTTTGAATCTTCGCAAAGGTGTGGCAAGTCCGCGCATCTTATGATCAGAAACCATATCGGAGATTAATGATGCAGACATGGGGTGCAAAGGTACACCCATCACCATCTACCATCACTGAAGCAGGTCGGAAAATCCTTCAAATGGATCCATCAAGCCCAGGAAGTTTAGGAATAGCTATTTCAGAAGCTGTAGAGGTTGCAGCTACAAATGCTGATACTAAGTACTGTCTAGGTAGTGTTCTCAATCATGTCTTGCTACACCAGACTGTCATAGGAGAAGAATGTCTAAAACAAATGGAACTAGTCGGTGAGACACCGGACATTATCATAGGATGTACTGGTGGTGGATCAAATTTTGCCGGGCTCAGTTTCCCATTCATTCGAGAGAAACTCAATGGGAAAATCAACCCTGTTATAAGAGCTGTTGAACCTGCTGCCTGTCCTTCCCTGACAAAAGGTGTATATGCATATGATTTTGGTGATACAGCTGGGATGACTCCACTGATGAAGATGCATACACTTGGGCATGACTTCATTCCTGATCCAATTCATTCCGGTAACACATTTTTGACGTCGAGATGATGCATTAAATTCTCTTTATTTTCTTCTTTACTCAGCATTCTTTTTGTTGCTACAGGGGGATTGCGTTACCATGGCATGGCACCATTGATTTCACACGTCTATGAATTAGGTCTCATGGAAGCAATTTCAATTCCACAAATTGAATGCTTTCAAGGTAAACATCCCTTTGCCATAACAACTAAAACTATATATAGTTCTCAACACAAAAACAGATTGAGATTTGAACTTTCATTTGTTGCAGGTGCCATTCAATTTGCCAGGACAGAAGGGATAATACCAGCACCGGAGCCAACTCATGCAATTGCAGCCACAATCAGGGAAGCTCTCCATTGTAAGCAAACAGGAGAAGCAAAGGTTATTCTCACAGCAATGTGTGGCCATGGCCATTTTGATCTTGCAGCTTATGAGAATTATTTGCAAGGAAACATGGTTGACTTGTCATTTGAAGAGAAGAAAATACAAGAATCACTAGCCAAAATACCTCAAGTGGTTGCATGAAATGCAAACCATTGGGGTAAAGTAAAGCGCTATCTGGGATGAAATTCAGCACAGAAACATTACTGTTTTTTCTTTGAGGCTCAGGGTTTTTACTGTTTGTGATTTTGGTATTTTCACATATAATAATTCTAGTGACTGGTTGGTGTAGAAGTTTGATCCAATTTATGGGTACGTTTTAATTTTTATTTTGTAATTTTCTATAAACCGATATTATTAATTATCGATTATAAGTTGGTGTCTAGCTGATAAATACAATATTAGAAGTGTTTAATTTTCAAAAAATAAAATTAAATTAAGTGAAAATAACCAAACAAATTTGAAGCATGCAAGGTTATGATGCCTAGGACAAGCCATACGACGCCGTTCCGAGAATCTCAGATTGTATACTGTGGTCTGTAGTTATAATTTTAATATTATTTCTAGCAAATATCTATTATATTTCATATTTTCGTTTAACAGGGTTTGTCTTCGACGCTGAGCTCGCACTCTATGCTCTCCGTTTCGGTCACACACCCTCTTTCGCCGGCGATAGTCTCTGCTATTCCATCATTAACCGACGATTTTCCGTCGCCTTTTTCCATTCAGGTGATAAGAAACGACGTTGTGTATTTTCTCTCTCTCTCTCTCTCTCTCTCTCTCTCTTTTTCCTTTCATTTTTCGACGAATCTGATTCTGACCCTTTAATTAGGGTTATTTCAGAGACATATACCGATATTATCTTCCTTAATGTTTATTTAAAATCTTTAATTCCACCATATCGTCGTTTTCTAATGCCGTTTTCTCTTTTTCATGTTCTTGCCTGTTTGAAATGATAAATTGGTTTGCTCGTATAGTTTGTTTATTGTGGTTTTGGTTATCTTAATATTGATAATCTTGCTGAATTTTATTACAGTATTCTAGAAAAGTGTCAAAAGGGTCTTTTGCAATTATTTAATGATATGCATTTTGTTACCCGATAGCCGGTCTTTGAATATCTGTGGTTTTTGTTTTTCCAGCTTACAGATATCTTCTAAATATGTGTGATAATCAGGTGCTTGATTTATTTAGTAGACTGTTGATGTTGTGACAATGTAAAATGTACTGTAGCATTGATATTTTACCTTAATTATGATCTATTCTCCACTGTATTTGTGTATACTTTGTCACTATACTGTCCAGTTAGAACTTATCAAGCTTCTTAGATTGTTCAACTTCCCTTCCATTTTGTTAGCAAATACTGCATTCAACATGGTTTTTCAAGTTGATGTTTTACAAAACTATTTTGTCGTAACACTTCTATTTGTGTTGTTGGAGCAGGTTACAATTGAGTAACTGAAATGGGAAGCAAAGGTCGGATGCCACCTCCTCATCTAAGGCGTCCTCTTCCTGGTCCTGGTATAATGCATCCGGAGTCATTTGGCCCTGGAATGCGACCCCCATTGCCAGGTGCCTATCCTCCTTTTGAAATGTTGCCTCCTCCTGAAGTTATGGAACAGAAGATTGCAGCACAACATGTGGAGATGCAAAAGCTTGCGACAGAGAATCAAAGGCTTGCTGCTACCCATGGAACACTGAGACAAGAACTTGCTGCCGCACAGCATGAGTTACAAATATTGCATGGTCAAATAGGAGTTATGAAGTCCGAGAAAGAGCTTCAGATGAGGAACATTGCAGACAAGATTGCCAAGATGGAAGCTGAACTACAAACTGCAGAGCCTGTTAAGTTAGAATTGCAGCAAGCAAGGACAGAAGCTCAGAACTTGGTTGTGGCAAGGGAGGAACTTATTACCAAAGTACATCAGATGACTCAGGATCTTCAGAGGACCCACATAGATGTGCAGCAGATACCAGCTCTGATGGCTGAACTTGAGAGCCTCAGACAAGAATATCATCATTGCAGGTGTAGTTTGAACTTCTGTTATGGTGTTATAGAAGCAACTTCAAGAGAAATTGACTTGAAATATCTAGCATAGTAAAGATGAATGCTAATTCTTGTTGCTTGGCCACGTGGATTTGATGAAATGTTCAATTTTCGGACATCCTTTAATTATTTCTTGTAGCATTTTAGACAATCTCTTGTCTTCTGTTAGAAGTTATAGAACTGGAAATAAGTTCAAAACAAATTTTCACTTTACTGTAGCATTTCTTTGCGGACAACTTTGCTCTAAGGTATTACTTTGTTAACTTCCCTGATTATGTAAAAGTTTTACTGCTGAATTTTTTTTCTTGGAATCACTTTAGCCGTGCATATTGTATTTTTTTTCCTCCTAATTTGTTTCTGGTTTTGAAATGCAATGACCTTTCATTGGCTTGCTCATGCAGGGCTACTTACGAATATGAGAAAAAATTTTACAATGATCATCTAGAATCACTTCAAGTGATGGAGAAGAACTATATTATCATGGCAAGGGAGGTGGAAAAGCTACGAGCAGAGTTGACGAATGCTGCTTATATGGACAGAAGAACTGGTATTCTTCCTATTTCTTCATTTCTTTCATTTCTCCCCTTTTGTAGCTCTTTTTGTTTCTTGGTTTTTATATGTTACTGATGTATCGTACTTGCAAACACATGTAGGTGGATCTTATGGTGGTGCAACTGAAAACAGTGAGAATGAGACTTCTGGACGTCCTGTGGGACAAAATGCTTATGAAGATGGTTATGGTGTTCCCCAGGTATGTTATCTTCCTTGGTTGGTTTTACCTACTAGGTCCATTCTCTTCCTTCATGGTTGTTAATCTTGGAGATAGTCCACAATTGCCAAATTGTGCTCGCATAATTGAGAACCAAGTTATTTGCTAACAGCTATATAGCCTAGCTTCATTTGTTGGTTTGAACTATGCTTATTTTCTCTAAGAAATGTGATTTTCTGGATCAGCTGGTTATTAGCCTTTTGAATAATAATAGATTGGGTGCTTGATTGTCACAACATTAACGGGGATGGTGAAATAAAATTCTTTTGGTGAATGAAAATAATGTTTAAAAATTTGGTTCAGGGAACAAACTGTATCTTTTCATTGCATGCTTAAATGGAATTTTGTGAATTATAGTTGAATTAAAGTTAAATTTTTTTCTGGAGGATGGCTCTGGTGAAGCGTGACTCTTGGGGTGATGTTTTGAATGTTGTCGTACCTTTGTAGATTTTTTTTCCCTTCTCCTTTTGGTGTAAAGTAGGTGCTTTCAAGACTTGAACCAAATCGCTCGTGTTCATAAGTCCAGGATTTGTTATTGAAATTCTGTTTTCAAGAAAATTAAGTCTAAAGGCCTTCTTTCTATTAACAAAGAAATCCTTTAGAAGACACCATAATTTATAATGATGAGTATTATGAAGTGAACAAAAACAGCAGCAGAAGAAGATTGAATGGCAGACTAGATGAAAGAAATTATAAATCCAGATTCTTGATGCTAATATTGTGTAGTTTAACTAAAGAAGGCCAATTGAAATCCTGGTGGAATCTGCCTGAAGGGAAGTTTCCACAATATAGACTAAAAGAAGAAAATTCTATTATTATTAAATTGCTATGTACACTGATGCCACTCTTTCTACTTGTTTTGTAGGGGCATGGCTCTCTCCCTTCTGCAGCTACTGGTACTGCTGCTGGGCCTAATACAAGTGCTGGCACTCATGTTGGTGCTCAATCCGCAATGCCTATGAGGTCTGGTTATGACACACCAAGAGCACCCGGTTATGAGGCATCCAAAGGACCTGGTTTTGATGCATCCAAAGGTCCCAATTATGATGCACAGAAAGGTCCTAATTACAATGCACCCAGAGGGCCTAACTATGATGTACATACTGGACCTGGTTATGATGCACAGAGGGAGTCTGGTTATGAAGTGCAGAGAGGTCCAGGTTATGATGCACAGCGAGTTCCTGGCTATGATATCCATAGAGGATCTGGCTACGATACACAAAGAGGAGCTAGTTACAATCCACAGAGAGGACCTAGTTACAATGTACAGAGAGTGCAAGGGTATGATATGCAAAGAGGACCTTTTTATGATCCATCAAGAGGAAACCTTTATGATGGAGCGGCCAGAGGTGGCACGGGGTCACATGGACAAGTTGCAACACCTCTGAACAATGTGCCTTATGAGTCTGCAACACCACCACCTGCCCGACCTGGAAGCGGGTATGAGCCACCACCTCGTGGTGGAAACCCTGCTCGGAGATGAGCATGGGACATCCCACAGATTTTCTTAGTATGCAACATTACCCTAATGACAGTACGTGATCACAAGAATATATCTCCATCTTCGGAAAGCATTCAAGTGAAGCAGACTGTTGCTGCTACTGCTACTGCTACATTTCGGAGGACAGTGTACCAATACTTAATGTTTCACTTAACAATTCTTTGTGGCAATTTTTTGGCGCTTCTGTTTTGCTTTTATGATTGAGGAGAAATTTATGGGCAGTCAGCAATGGTTGCTACCATGGCAGCGGATGCCAAAAACAGAAATGCACATAAAATGGGAGAACATCGATGGCTAATTGCCATGGTTCTCGATTTACACTGAAAACTTTATGAGATGAGATGAGATAGTGTTAAAACTGAAGTCTGGGCTCTAATTTTCAGATTTCAGGATGCTGATTGTTGAGATAAAGATGTGGTCCACATAACCAGGAGTTGTCTGTGTTACAAATTGTTTACGAAATTAAGACGAGAAGAGGGCTATATTGCCGAGTACTGTACAATAAAGCCAGAATGAGCAGTTGGCAAGTAAAACAACATTGGGTTTTTAATTAAAGTGGTCTAAATTTTAGGCTAGGATTAAGTGTTTGATTATTAAATAATTTTTTTTTTTGTATTTTTGTTAAATATAAATATACTAATTGATTTGAATTTTGTTATTATTTCATTGATTTATAATTTTTTTTTAATGTATGCCAATGTTAAAAAATGAATGTAAATTAATTTTTAATGCATAATTTATTCATTTTAAATATATTTTGATGAAATTTTGAACAAAATTCTTTAGATATTAAACTTTTGGTTTTACATATTTAAAAATTAGACTATTTTATTCAAAATTAATTATATTATATATGTATTATAGTCATGTTTGTTACTGTTTCTATTTTATTTTTTAAAAATTAAAATTACAACTTAATTGTTATATTATTTTTTTAAGTAATCAATGTTTAGTTGACGACGACGACCACCACGGAAATAATAATAATAATAATAATAATAAAAGAAATGAAGCGGTAGACTCTCGACTCCGGTCCGGTCCGAGTTATAAACCATCAATTGGCGCTCATTTCCCCCGAGAAGAGTTCAAAACCTTTTTGAGTTCCCGGTATTTCGTACTCCAATGGAAGCCGATTCTCTCTCCACTCGCCTCAACCAATCTGAAGGTAGATCTTTGTTATCTGAATCAATTACACAATTATGCTAGTGAGCAATTCAGTTTTTAAATGGATTGATGTGCAGATTGGTCCATCGAAGGCATGGAAATGGTGGTGGCGACAGTGAGCGGTTATCACGGATCGGAGAGGTTCAATCTCATCAAGCTCATTTCTCATGCCGGTGCTAGTTATGTCGGCGCGATGTCTAGATCAACTACACACTTGGTATGCTATCAGTCTCACACTGATTTATGTTTTTTTTTTTTTGTATGGTTGTTTGATATTTATAATTTGTTGGAGAGTGTTTTTTTAATCCAGCGAGGATGATTATGTATATGAATGGTTTTGGATTGGGTGATTAGGTGTGTTGGAAATTTGAAGGAAAAAAATACAATCTTGCTAAGAAGTTTAGAACGATTATAGTTAATCATCGGTGGGTGGAAGATTGCATAAAGCAACGGAAACGTCTTCCTGAGCGTCCTTATTTGTTGCAAAGGTAACATTAATGCTCTAATTTCAATTGAGTTGTGTGGAATTTGCTGTATATTCCAGGAGTGTCAACTTTCTGTTAGTTTGTTACATCTTTGGGTATAACAATTTTTTATATAGTTTAGTTGAAGGCCTTTTCGGATTTCTCAAGAATGATCTTTTAAGATTAGTTTAACCATTCTGTTGAATTTCATTTGCTTGTTCTTAAGTATTGTAATATGGTATGTTGTCATCTGCATAGATAATGCATCAGTGGCAAAATAATTTATTTCAAGTACTTTGATGAAGGAAATTGATTGACAGGTGGTATGGACACTACCCAGAGCGGAATTTGTTAGTTGCTTGATTCATCATCATTTAAATCCTCCAGTTGATCACCTTACCTTGATGATAAAGTTGTTGAGCGAATATATCTTAGTTTCTACAGTTTTTATAAATCTCATGGTCCAACAGTAACATGAGTGAATGGTTTACGCTGTTAATTTCAACTTATTATACTGAGGATTTGGTTGGTACTTAGCCCAATTCCATTGAGCTTCTTGTCACTGTTGCATAATCTTATTGGCTTGCAATTTCACTTATGAATTATGATCCAAGACTTAAACTAGTAGGTATTGATTCTGTGCAGTGGACAAGAGATAGGGCCTCTGTTGCTGGAAATCCCACTTGTCACGAAGAAACATGAAGTTTCGGACAGGTTCTACCCTGATGTCGACTCTAAGAATGAAGAAATTGATATGGGATGCGGAGATTCTGGGCCTGCTGGTTGGACTAATTCCTTTCTGTTGAATGAGGTAAGTATATGGACAAATATACTTCTCTCACTCTGCATGTTTGTGCACAAACACATAATTGATGTTTCTTCTCGTTGTAGTCTGCAAGAACTTTCAATGATGGCATGGCATTATGGATGCTTAAATGGAATAAGTTGATGGTAATGTCATTAAACAATTAACTTAAAGGTTGACATGTATCTTTTGTGTGCATAGAAGAAACAATCATTAGATTGAATAAGTTAATGCAGTGAATTGTAAATTAGCATGGCAATCAATTGATGACAAAGGGACAATCTTGATTTAAAGACTAAAAATTAGTTCATGATTATACACCAAAGTTAGAATTTTTAGCTGGGTTACTTAAAATACCCTACTGGATGCTCCTTTAAGCTATTTATTATTTAAGGTTTATAGGAAGTCCCAATTAGGTTTCTGCAAATCCAGTGTTATTGTCTTAATTTAATTAGACAAGACATGCCTATTTCAAAGTATATCACTGGGTTTCTAGGTTCAAGGCAGGTGTGCAAGCCTTTCTTTTTCAATGAAAATATTTGATGCAGTTTTTGGTCCTCTGGATGTTTTGATTTGAATGTTTTATTTACTCAACTTAATCACTACACAAATACAATGAATAATGTAAACATGCTATGAAGAAAATGTATGGGCTACTGTGCATTCTAAACTGTCGTCAGCTTAGTTTATTGTACTAAAAAAGTAGACATATTGTCTGTAACTGGTTTTCAATATTCTGGATTTCTTTCATTGAGATTTGTTTGATTGAAAAGCTAGGTTGCATTGTCTTGATCTTCAAATAAATCAGATTAAGTTAACTCCAATGAATTTTGAATAGCTGAGATTTTGAAGCTTGGCTAAGACCTCTTGGTGTGTACAAGACGTTTGAGATTCTACACTGCAGACATTAGGTTAGGAATGGGTTTGGTTTACATTTATGTAACATTTCAAAAAATGAAGAAAAAAGTAGAAATCCAAAATATAAATACCTGCACTTTCATTTGATAATACATATTTAGTATTTGATGACCTGACACTAAATGTCTATCTTTTCTGTAACTATTATTTCAGAATTTGTTGCCTAAGTTTGGTAAAAGTGAAGGTAATTCTCAAAAATCAAAGTCGAAACCATTTAAAAGAGCTTCAGAGCAGGAACGAAGGTCTGGCACCAGATATTGTATTCATGATCCTCCTTTATCTGGATTAATTAGGGTGGAGGTATGGATACAATTTTCTATTTTCGGCTTACCTCTCCATCATCCTTTTCAGAGTTAAAACCTGTTTCTGACTAAAATGTTGGTATAATTAGCTTCTCTCTGCTCTCTACAAATGTATAGCTGCTACTCTAGATACCGTTCAAACTATTAAAAATTATTTGGCAATAATGAAGTGCTCCATAATAAAATTGCTTGCACACTGCAATTGTGATTGTGTTAATAGCTGCTTCTGAGATTTGATTTATATAAGGCAACAGAAGAGAGCAAACATCTTTTTGGCCAATAAAATTCACTAATTTGTATCTTTGAGGCAAATCAGTAATGAAGTGGAAGTTGGGAAAGCTAAGTTTAGTAATAAGTAATGTCATTACAATTTATGGTTAATCATCAAGCCTAGTCCCATGTTTGATGGACCAAACTCGTTGCTTTTGACCCATTTTTGCATTCAAATGCACACGATTAGATGCTTCTGTAACTTGCAAAAAATTTAAAATTATTGCTGCTTGCACCTTTAGTATAATCTGATCATCCAGACGAAATGACTAATTGTTTGTGCCCAAAGTTCATATATGTGTTCAGTTGTCTGATCTTTTACTTGTTTTAGCTGTTAAAGAAACCGGAATTTAAATTGAATACCTTCTGGCAATATGTACTTTCTACAAATCTGTTCCGCTGAAAGTAAATATGAAAATCAGATCAAAACATACAAATTACTAGGCTAATCTTGCTGTTGATAGCGCCTACTAATACTGTTATATGATCTCACTCAAAGCGTCTAAGTTTGCTAAACTTCAGAGGCTTCTTGGTCTTAAATTGCTTGAATGAATTTGGTAATTCTAGATCGTGCTCTAATTTTTCTTTTAGTTAAATCCCGGATTTTAAAGTCTTTTATCTACTTATACCTCTAAACCAATTGTGCTATCATAAATATTTGAGCAGTTATCGGGGTATTTATATGTACTTTTTTTTATTTGTATCATCTTTTTGTTCTTCTTTTTTAGCCATTTCTTTTTTGCTTGAATAGTATGAGGAGTCAAGTTCAGATTCTTCTATCCATTCTGTGAGAGGGAAAAGGAAGAGTTCAAAACATGAAATGTCAAGTAAGCATTCTTCTTTGCGGTCAGAGAGAGGAAAGAGCAAGATTTCCAAGGGTATCAGCAGCAGTTCTTTAGCTGAGCCTTCTGGTAAAGGGCACAGACTTGTGAAAAAGAGTATCGGTGGAGATGATTTGGAGTCTATGCCCTCAGATTCTGACCAAGCGGAGCCCCCAATATTCAGAATTGGAGAAACATCTGACGATGGATTCCACAAGAATGGGGAAATAAATGAAGTTTCTGAAGATGTTGAAGAAATAGAAGAAAGAGATTTTTCAGCTTCCCTGGAAAGAGTTACACAAGATGTGTGCTCTGATTTTGAAAACTTAAATGGGGTTATCAAAGATACTGATCTGATTGAGCATATTAACAGATTGCCTACTTCAACGGAATTGTCATGTGTTATATGCTGGACAGAATTTAGTTCAACCAGAGGGGTTTTGCCATGTGGACATCGATTTTGTTATTCATGCATCCAAAACTGGGCTGATCATATGGTACACATTCTGTTCTTGATCAAATTATAAGTATTTTTCACTAGTTATTTAAATTGCGTGTTTTGTAATTGTAATGTGCGTTGCGATTACTTCTGTTTCTTAAGATGTATTTCATGTGTAGTTCATGTATCGCTATTGTCTTTTTTAAGTCCACATATTTGTGGTTCTGAGGAGTAATTTTTATGGCATGCATGGCATTCTCTTCATTTGGCATTCTAATCCCAATTTTTACGTGTAATTCATTATCTATTAAGGTTTTCAATTTAAATCTTATATATGTTTGTCTTTTCCTACAGCAGCAATCCGGCTCATTTTCTATTATTTTGAAAACTCTCCTCAAAATTTGACACTTGAGTTTGTACATTTGTTGATGCAATAAAAAAATATAAAATTATATAATTATGAAATTTAAATTGATGTGATGACTGTCCTTTTTTTCTTCATATATTCTACTTTCTCTTGAAATTATTCCAATTTTGATACTGACATGCTGGAGATGATATGCACAGGTTTCCATTAGAAAGGCTTCAACTTGCCCCTTGTGCAAGGCCAGTTTTGTGACCATTACAAAGGTGGAGGATGCAGCCACATCTGATCAGAAAATTTACTCCCAAACAATTCCATGTGCCCCATCAACAATGGATGTTTTCATTCTTCCGGATCAAGATAGAGCTGGTGTTCAGGTAAAATTTATGCTTATACTAGTACACAATTGTTCCTCCTATGTGATTAAACTTTCAATACAAGGTTGGTCTTGGGACTAACCATTCTCGTTGTTGAATGACTTCCGGCAGTCTTCGTTACTTCCAGCATGTACTGAATGCCGTTCTCGGGAACCTGAGGATCTTCTCGTCAGATGCCATCTGTGCCAGATTCGATGCATTCATTCCTACTGTCTGGACCCTCCTTTGTTACCATGGACGTGCATCCATTGCAAGGATCTCCAAATGCTTTACAATCGTAACCACTATTAGGTACTTCTACATCATTCTGTCACCCACATTGATCAAGGATTCTTTTAATGCTGCACAAATCCTGCAGAAATTATAGCTTAATGTTGTACACTTGATCCTTTTTGCTGGATTCGTAAACTATATCACTCAAAACAGTCACCAACATTACTCTTTATACATGTATATTTGTGCTTTTGTCAATCGTGCTAGTGTGCAACCTGTATTGCCTTGAGGTTGAACCTTTAGTTTTTTCATTCCTTAAGGATATAAATATATAGATAGGTAGGTAGATAGACAGATAGACAGAAAAGAGGTCGAGAGGTCTCAATATGGTAGTATGGATCAAAATCATCTGTTAGTTGTTGTGTTTGGCTCTAGAGAACAAATCATAAGAGAATTTTAATTCCATTACATAAGTTATATGAGCTCTTTTTTAGCGGGTCGGGTCGGTCTATTTGACATCTCTAGTACAGGGTGAGGTCAATTAACCCTTGACACTTAGAAAAACTGAGATAAAGCAAAATAAGAAATACTGACCATCTAATTCAGTGCTTGTAATAGTGATTAAACAATAGTGTGTGTTCTATACAAAATCTGTAATCTTGTGGAATTTTTGACTCCCACACTGTTTCCTTTCACATTAAAACTAATAGATTTTATAAAAGCATATTTGTCGCTTTAACCCCCTTTTCTACATTCTGTCTTCGCCGCAAAGCCTATGGTGGAAGTGCTTTTGAAGCATATTAAAACTGTGATGTCCACCATAAAAAAATGCTTTAGCTTTCAGTCTCATGTGCAGCCAGAAAATCGCCACATTGTGACCAAAGCTTTCCTTCTTTTGCCTTCTCTCCTCCCCTCAAATAAGTCACTCGGCCGGTCTCTTTTTTGCTATTTTTGTTCGTCGCTTCTTGTTATTGCACCATTCATCGCTTCTGGCTAACTCCATTTGAATCCTGACAAGATAGATCATACAAACAAAGCATTTGAACGCTTTATTGTGTGGAGAAAATTGGGTTTCGACTTAAAACAAAGCATTTAAAATTATTTAAATACTATTAATTAAATATTACTTATTATTATCAAATAATAATCATTATATAAATAAATCAGTAAATTAAACATTAAATTTTAGTTAAGTATTATAATAAATAATTATTACAAATAATTAAAATTTTAGTTAAGTATTATCATCATATTTATTAATTTCATGTTAAATGTAATGTGAAAGTTAAATATATAAATTATCTAAATTATTAATTATATGTTTTTCAAATAATTATATTTAATTATTTAATATTAATATTATACAATTAAATAATTAATTATTTAATGTAATAATATTATTACATTAATAATTTAAAATTAATATAATTATTAATTAAAAATTAATACAACTATTGCTAATGAATATTTAATATATTTATTAAATAATATATTTATTTCGGGGGTTAAAAGTGTTGAATGGGGGGTGGGAATCGGTTGCAAGTGTTTGGGGATTACTAGTGCGGGAATTTGGCTGCTAGCGCAGGGTTGAGGTTGCTAGAACAGGAGGAGGTGGGAATTTGGCTGCTAGCGAGGAGTTGCCTAGCGCTAGCGCAGCAAATTAGAGGTGGTAGCGCAGTAGTAACACAACACATGCTATGCTAGCAGCGCAACAAGTAGCGCAGTATTAGCGCAGCACCGACGCTTATTCGATTTTTTTTTTATAATTTTTTCACTCTTCAAATAATACATATGCATTAATCTTGTTTACAAATTTTTTATATCCCTAAACATGCAAAATGCCTACAAATCTAGTAAACAATTTTTACCTCAAAAGCATGCAAAATTACAAAAAAAAAATTCTAATTTTTTTCAATCAATAAATTCAAACAATACATATCTAATACTTTAATAAATAAATTTAAATTTTTTTAGCACTAATAAATAAATAGTATTTTTTTTGTGATTTGATTTGAAGAAGAATTTGTTCTTGAGAGAGAATGGTTTTTAAAAGAAAAAAATAACAATATTTGTTTATTTTTGTTTGGATTATGAGGACAATTAAATCTAATTTTTTAGAGTTAATTACTTATTATAAATTTAAATTAGAATTAACTATAAATATAAAAATTTTTAAAAATAAAGCTAATTTAAAAAATTTTCCAAGAGAGAGCCCTTGCCTTTTGTTTAGAACATCAGCTAAAACAAGAGGGTAAGTACCAAGTTTTGTTCACAGTTTCTAATCCTTCATTTGATATTGTTGAGAATTCATGCATAAATATAGATATAAAAATGCATGAGTTTTGGTCTTGGGAGAGTCTGCAATTTCCATGGTCTTTTGAATGAGCTTCCTAGCCTTCCTGCTTCTTATTTCAACTCTCATGCTATCACTCTTTTCAATCCTGTCGTAAGGTTTCTTCATCTTCAATGACTTTATCTTCGATTTCAAGCACACCACCAACCTTTCCAGCCCCATCATCACCATGGCTACACAACCTGCCCACACACATAGTCAAGAACCCAGAACTATTAGCAACAGAAGAAACAAAATAACAAGCAAACCAGGAGATAACCTAAGATGGGAGACACTTGTGAGTTGCAGAAATGGCTTAGAGAAAAACAAGAGCGGTAGTGAGTGAATTTATATGAAGAAATGGAAGAGAGAGGGTTAGGAATAGAGAGAGAGAGTAGCAGAGTCATGGAGAGAACTAGTGAAGAAGAGAAATGAATGGATTACAAAGGGTTGAATATGTCACATAGTAGGCATTATAAGAGCTTGGAAAGCAGGCCATGCAATTCTTTGAGAGATTTATGCACACATTCTCTGTTACAAACAAAAATCAGACCATTGCTAGCAAAAAAATATACTGAATTTACGAAAAATAATCATATAACTTTTTTTTTATTAAATTAATAAAAATATAAAAAAATTTTACCTTTGTAATTAAAACTTAATAAAAAGTTTAATTTTTTTAATTTAAAATTATAATGTGTTAAAAATTATTTAATTTTAATGTGTTATAAACTTGAATTTCTAACATATTAAAACTTCAAATTGAAAATGTAAATTTAGTTAAATTTTAACCATGATAGTTCCATTCAAATTTGATATATTTACTTAGTATAGTAAAAAATAAAATAACACGATTATTTATAAAAATTGAGTGAAAATAAAGTAACTATACAAAAAAAAATTTTATAATTACTAACAGTGATGAATTTGATTTAATTATTAAGTATTATAATTAAGAAAGATAGTATCTGTTATTTGCTTTACGAAAGTTTTGAAAGTTGCTGGGCAAATGCTTTCAACCCAGCCCAATATATACAAAGCCAAGTCTGAAATAGCCTAAGCCTGTATTCTTCAGGGCCCATTTTCATCTGGGCCCTTTAGCTTTTACCTTAAAATACTCTGTTCTGCAGAATGTGAAAAACCATATTTGGTCATAGTCTATTTCACAATGACCAATTTGATAGAAGTAACGAACGTTAAATGATAGGGTTTAGGTTTCGTACAACTCATTTTACAGTTGGGAAATTATCGACTAATAACAATTTCAGTAAAGTTTAATGATTATAATTATTTTAATGTAATCAATGCTACTGTATTTTGATTGATAATGATTGGAAAAATTCGTGTTCCAATAATCGTAGAAAGTCTATTACACCCAATGTGATATCCTACCTTGATTAAGTGCATGATGATGATATAATAATTAATAATTGATAATTGATTAATCTCCATAGAAGATACTGGTGTCACTATTTTCACCAAAGAGAGAAGATTTTGGTTGTTATGACAATGAGAAGCCAACCAATTTGAGCTAAGAAATATGATTGCAATGTGATACCAACTAATGAAATGATGTGAAAATAGAGAAATTGCCATAGAATATTTGTTGATAATATATTAGTAGGTTTTTAGGACCTAATAGAGAATATTTGGGTTTTGTTTATAATGAATTTGAAAATATTTAAAATTAATTTAATTGTGTGTGATTTAAGCAGAGATGTTAAATAAACTAGTTTGGCCGGTATATAAACATTAAAGTACCAGTTTAATTAGAAGTTGTGAATTTATTTATTATATTTTAATATTATTATAAATGTTTATTTTATATATAAATATTAAATAATTTTTATAAATATTTTATTTATATATATATTAAATATTTTTAATTATTTTATTTTAAATAAATTTATAATATTAATTAAATTATTTTTTTAAAAAAAATTTAAAAGAAATTTGATTGAAACTCTCATGGCAAGGCAATTCGTTTGACACTTGTAAATCAAAATATTAGATTTAGATTAATAATTTGTTCAAGAATTTGATTAATATATATTTTATGTTTTTAATGTAAAATTTAAAACATATAACATAAAAAAATAAAAATAAAAATTTAAAATTTAAAATTTAAAATAATTAGTGTAATAATTAAAAAATTAAATATATTTTTTATTTAATATATCATTGATAAATTTTTTATTCATAAAAATTATATAATATAATTTGTTGCAAATTCTTACAGGACAAGCTGATAATAATTAGTGGGTAATGTTTCTATTAAAGGAAGTAACACGTATAGGTTCATTACCTTTCTCATGGACCCTACTAACACAGTACAATTTCGATCAATCTAATCAAACTAATTAATCACCCATTAAATCAACTGATTTTGACATATTAAATTGGATCTATTTAATTAGAAAACCCACTTGATCTCTTTGATTAGTTCTAATCAACTGAATTAAATGAATCCAAAGTATGCACAATTAGATTCTAAATCAAGAGTGAATTTGATTAATAATTACAATATAATTTTGTTAATTCTTTAGGATTCCTAATGGCTACAAATACCCTATTCATACACGGGCAATTTTCCAAAAATTAATTGAGATTAAAAGTTGAGATTGGATAGAAAGTAAAAATAATGAGTTGGAAAGAACACGATCAAATCATTGAATTCAAGAAAGACAAAAGGATTAGTTAATGGAATCAAAATCATCAACACAGCCTATTCATTAATCAACCTCCAATCACACTGAACAATTAACTGCTTAGTTACTTTAACACATTTCTTTGGGGACATGCAAGCACATTTAATGTGTATATAATATGCCTTCTGAGTTGTAAAGTTGATGATATATCTGCCTCTGATTTTGTTATCTTACTAATCATAAACAATTATTTGTATATAATACTCTATGTTAATTTTTTACAGTGATATGTAAAATATAGTATTAATATATAAAATTTATATATATAATATTATTTTAATTAACTAATTAATTGATAATTAAATATAATAATATTATTTGTGGACGTAATTTTATATATATGTAAATTTTCTATAAATATTATTAGCAAAAGTCTCTTTCTTATTGCATTGCATGCTTTCATTTCAATACTCTTGTCATCTTCTTCTTTTTCTCTCACTCTGAAAATTATGAAGCTTGAAGCTATGGAATTTCCCTTAGGAAGAAATCCTACACTTCAAAGAACACCCAAAACAGTTCTTCTCATAACATCCACTCTAATTCTTCTTGCTATCATCTCTCTCCACTACCCTTTATCAGGAATATTAAACCCTATTTTCGTGTCAAAGATTTCATCACATCTATCTACTTCATCATCTTCTCCATCGAATGTTAATAACAGTCATGAACAAGAATCCATTAAAGAACTCGTTGCAGGTTCTGAGAAATGCGATATATTTACAGGGGAATGGGTGCCAAATCCTGAGGGTCCGTATTACACAAACACAACATGTTGGGCAATCCATGAGCATCAAAACTGCATGAAATATGGAAGACCAGACACTGATTTCATGAAATGGAGGTGGAAACCAGATGGCTGTGAGCTTCCTATTTTTAATCCTGCTCAGTTCCTGGAAATCGTTCGAGGAAAATCCCTTGCGTTCGTCGGAGACTCTGTGGCTAGAAATCAAATGCAGTCTTTGATTTGCCTCCTTTCTAGGGTATGCTCTCCTTCTGGTTCACTTGTTTTTTCATCTCAAATCTGCTTATTTTAAAACATTTTCATCATAATATAAAAATTATTTATTTTCAAACCCATAATATATATATATATATATATATATATATATAAAATGTTCCATCAAAAAAGTACTTTAATTTTATTAATTAAAAAAATTGCATCGTTAAATTATTATTAATTTTTTTTATAAATTTAAATATTTTATTCAATTTTTTGTTGCAATTATTTTAAAAGTTAAATAAATTATTTTATTTTATTTTCATTAAAAATTTGCGAATTAAACTAATAGAGCGGAGATTTTATATGAAGATTTTTAAAATTAATAAAGAGTAAGTAAGGTGGCTGTAGCACCACAAATTAATTTGAATAAGAAAGGAAAATTAGTTGACCTAAACCATTATAAAATCAAAGATTAGGTCAAATAATGGATTAACTCACTAGGTGGCACTCTCTAATTGTTAGAATCTCCACTTACTACTTACTTTACTAACTTTACAGTTAGACAGAGATATACCAGTTAAAATTTTTTTTAATTTTTTTAATCTTTAAAATTTAAATAAATACTGATATGTAATATAATTAATAATAAATTATTTTAATTATATATTAAAATATAAAATTAATTTATAAATTTTATTAATTGAAATTATTAATTATGTTTTCTGTTAATATTTTATTAAAAATTAAGAATTAAAAAAATTAAAAAAAATCTTAATTTTAATTTTAGATATACATATACTATTTAATATGTTTTAATTAAAAAATAAGATTAATTACAAATTTAAATACAAAATTTGTAATAGTTTGGTGTGATAAGAGCAACTAATTAATTCTTGGATCTATGGATAACTTTGAGTTTGTAACAGATAGAATACCCAGTGGATATTTCATACACACCAGACGAACACTTCAAACGTTGGAAATACCAAACCCACAACTTCACACTAGCAACATTTTGGACCCCACACTTGGTGAAATCCAAAGAAGCAGCAGACACTAATGGACCAACGAACACTGGCCTTTTCGATCTTTACCTCGATCAATTTGATGAAGAATGGACCACCCAAGTCGAAGATTTTGATTACATTGTCATATCTGCGGGCCACTGGTTCTTTCGTCCAATGGTTTACTACGAAAATTCCACCATTGTTGGCTGCAAATACTGCCTCTTAGACAATGTCACTGACATGCCAATGTATTTTGGCTACAGAAAAGCTTTCAGAACAGCATTTAGAGCCATAAACAGTTTGAAAAATTACAAGGGCATAACATTTTTGAGAACTTATGCACCATCACATTTCGAAAATGGGTTGTGGAATGAAGGTGGGAATTGTCTTAGAACCAGTCCATTCAAGAGCAACGAGACAAGATTGGATGGTGAGAATTTGGAGCTTTACATGATTCAGATTGAGGAGTTCAAGATTGCAGAGAAAGAAGGGAAAAAGAGAGGGTTGAAATTTAGGTTACTTGATACAACACAAGCAATGTTGTTGAGACCAGATGGTCATCCTAGTAGATTTGGTCACTGGCCACATGAAAATGTGACATTGTACAATGACTGTGTGCACTGGTGCTTGCCCGGACCGATCGACGTATGGAGTGATTTCTTGCTGGAGATGTTGAAGATGGAAGGGATTAGATCTTCTGAGGAGGAGAAGAAGATGAACATTTATGCAACTAGTGAGAGAAAGATGAGGTTTAGACAGACTTGAATCTGATGATTCTATTATTTGTTTTCATAATTTTGCTTCTGTTGTTGTATTTACACGTGCTTTAATTAGTTGGTACATAATGGAAGAAGATCAATAAAAGATGAACCTCAAAACGATGTAGATTCTTTCATCAACTCTATTGCCATTGATTTATAGTCATGAATTATAGACTGGTTATCTTATCAATCACAAGTTTTACAAAGTTATATTCCTCACAAACACTTTATGTTTTAAGGCCTCCCTAACACACAATGAGACATGAAAGAAATTAATTGAAGTGTTTTATACATAAAGGAAATTCAATTTAATTAAATCGATTACATTTTTCAGAGAATAACGTTAAAATATTGAAGGAAATTAAATTGATTATATGTTGCACACCCATTAGTAAAATTTTGAAAATATTTATATGTTTTTTATTATTTTATTATTTATGATCGTATATTTTAAAAAAAAAATTTTGTTCTATCACTATTAACGATCATAAATTATTAGTCGTTTAATATCCTTGTGACCAGAATAAAACACACTTATCTACGAAACCATGTAGCCACACCATGTCAGTGGTGATATATCAAATATGATGGTGAATGTAACAGGATCGGTTTCTTAATTGAATCCACCCGCAACAAGAATATACACTCACTGCAGTGTTGATGGTAATTGGATTACTGTAATAGTAACCGTTGTCTAACACATCTATAAAATTTATCATGTAATTTTGAATAAAACGCAATAGTATAATTTTTAATATGAACTCTTGCTACTTTTAAATCCACCAACATTTGATTACTCTGTTTCGATAAAATCCTTCCAAAATGTAAAATTGTTAAGAGCTCAAGTTATCTCACTAAATTTCTACAACAATTATTATTAAATTACTATCTTTTTATTTCTTTTACTCAATTTTTCTTTTGATAATAATTAAGAATTTGATTGAGTATATGAAAATAAATTTAGTTTGAATCCACCTACAATTGATTATGTTTGGAAGAAAAAGTAAACAATATGCCAAAAAATTGTTAAGAAAGCAGTAAATTCCTAAGAGCATTGTTATTAAATTATCAATTTCTATTTTACTCAATTTTTTTTTTTAAATCCACCGACAATAATCAAGGATTTGATGCGAGTAGATGGAAATAAATTAGTAGGTCAGTTGTAATTATAACTTTTGTATCCAACAATTTCCAAATATCTCATTACAGTGATCCCTCATCATGGTATGTGTTCTTCTGCATACATTGATTAGCATTCTCTCATAAATCCATGATCAACCAAACAAAGTGCAGTTAAACACATTTCAAGATTAATCCAGACTCATTGGGATAAGAGAGGAAACCGTGTAAGAACAATGCCCTTTACGAGCCAAGAAGTGAAGTTGTATGGGTATATCATGGAGCTTTACTTGACAAAAGAGAGGAACTAAGAGCAGCAGAGAAGCAAGGATGATGCAGGGCTTGATATTACTGAAATTTTGCTGCTAAAGGCATTATCATGGACACTGCCTGCATGAGAATAAGACAGCGAAGGATTGTGTCCACTGGTGCTGGCCAGGATCCATTGACATATGGAATGAGCTTTTAGCTTTCATGTTCAAGATTGAAAGACAGCTTTTTTAATGGAGAAGCTAATGGAATATGCTTGATGTATGAAGGTGCGTACTTTGCATATATGTGATTATTTTTGCTGGGTTCTACTTACAATTGGAGAAACTGCACGTACAAAGCTGAAGACAACAACAGAATATTTTCTTTTTTAATTCAGTTGAATTCAAGTTTTGTTGGATTTACATACGAATCAGTTGTGCTGATAGGGAAATACTGAGTACATAATAAACGAAAATTAGTATCTAATCTTCCTTGTTCTACAGGGAACTTCAAAGTACTATGAAGCCAGAGAGATGAAAAGAGAAAGGAAGGACAAGAGAGAGAAATATAGTCACAACAAAATAATCTAATTTATTTTTCTATTCAAGGGATTACATTCAATATACAGAACTTTTAGACAGAATTTATATAGTATTATCTTTTAACGTATCTAGTTTATGCTCAGTACATTCTTCAAAAAGAAATCTTGATGAAGACAGCAATGTGCAAAGCAAAAATGTACAGCACAAAAGCTGACCTTAGTAGCATGAGCTTCTGCTGAATCTCATTCCGGCCACCAGTGTGATAAGGAAGCTTGTGATGAGCGTCAACAAAATAATCTGCTGAAGAAGATCCTCTATCAGAAGTGGTTCTTCTAAACCGGTTTCTGGCAGTATCTTCCTCTACATTGCTGCTTTCAGTTCTCCTCCACAAATCATTTAATCTTTCCAGTTCCTTTTCTTTTGAATGAATTTCACTGACCAGGCCTTCTGCTTGTGTCTGACAAAACATAATAATTTTTAATAAATATTACTGAAACTCACACTGTATATAAACAAATAATTAACACAACCGATACATAGTTTAGAAAACTAACCTGTTTTCCTGCTAGTTGCTCAATGAGGCTGTGAAGCTGTTTGTTTAACATCTTTTCTCTCTGAACTGCACAACAGAATTAGGTTAACATCAAGAAACTGTATGTGCATAGAGATATATGCAGTCATCACAAGTACATTTTTCTGTTTCATACCACAATGAGCAAGAGTTCAATAGATAAAGTTTCCACAGCCTCCCTTGCTAACCACCACATATGGACTCTATTGATCCCCAACAAGAAAAACAGGAAAAGAAAAAAGAATATTGGGGGGGAAAAAAAAACTGGATTGATGAGCTCAGGACCAATTAGCATAGACCTCTAGTGTCATCAGGCAATGTGACTTCAGGAAAAAGCCTTTCAACAGACTAGGGTTCAAAAAATTTAACCAAGGTAGTATATTAATAACATGCTGGATCACCAAGCAATTTATAAATAACTGCTTAGTATTTTTGCCCCTTTAATAATGTTTCTTATCCCGCTGAAGTTATGCGAAACTGAAATCCTTCCCACAGCTACATTACTCAAGCTACCATATTGGTCAATCATAGAACAACGTTTGCCCATAAATAATGAAGGGGCAAAACTTGGGAATCTTTGATATTGATCATACAGTTAATCCTTGAATAAGACACCGAGGTTGATCATTAAGGTGGAAGAACGCATTTCCCTAAATTAAAGATGGTTATGAATGGAAGACCATGTACTAAATCAGAGAAGTAGCTCATGCCAAAATTATGGCATTAGAGGCTCTAAAATAATCAATGATGAAAGATACCTGGGGAAGGCTGCTTCAGTGCATCATTCTGGACTTGTGCCCATTTGTTCTCCAATTCTAGAACTCTCTCTTCCATTGAACTCTGAAAGCATCAAACAAATTTTCAGAACTGAAAGTAATGACAAGCAATCCAATAACAATAAGGAAAAATGATAAATTAATCATCCAAAGGGAAGATGAAATAGACCAATTCTTTTTTCTTGACTTCTAATTTTTGGGTTATAGCTGCCTCTGAAACCTCCTTATCAGCTCCAGCCTCATTTGTCAACATGGATTCAACTGTAGAATCAGTGAAATTTCCTGATTGGCTGGCATTTAAGGTAGTTTGCACTTTGTCCAGCTCAGCTGCCAGGTTTCCCTCCATTTCATCCATTTCCTGTAAACATAAAAAGCTAAAGTAAACTTCTAAAGTCATGAGAAATCAGTTTGGTTCTGAATTCTACTTTTCTCCATGCCAGCAGCTTGTAATCAAGATCAAATTTCTGAAAAAAGGAAATTTGCCCCAAAAGGCTTCCTTCAAAAACTAAAATGAAGTTACATTACCATGAGTGAAAAGGATACTATAAGTAAATATGTACAAGTAGCACAGGATATGTATAATAGAGTGATGATACATTATTTGCGAGAACAGTGTGTGCAACTGAGATTAAGAATATTAGCTCGGACCTGCAACTTCCTTTGAAGTGAATCTGCTTCCTGCATTTTCTCCTGTATTTTATTTTCACAATTTGATATAGCCTTTTGATATGACACATTCTCTTCCTGCAGTGTCACCTCTCTCAGCTGGGTCTGGTTACAAGAATTGGTACCAACAATTAATAGTTGAATAAAGGAAAACATCAACCTATTTGCCATAGATTATTATCAGCATCAAATCTCAATCATATATTAAAGTGCATAGAAGAGGAGCGATTAAAATTACAATTTTTTTCTTCATACGAAGGACTATAAGTCTTAAATCCTTGTCACAGAGGGCATAGCATTGTAACCATGAAAATGTGAAATAACTATTAGATCGTTCAACCTTGATTCATTTACATTGATAAGGAATTCAAGCTAATCCCAATATTAACTCCAAGCTCAAAAGCTTGATTTACACATTGTTGTGATTGTCCGTGAGCCAGACCAATTTGTTAGCAAATAAATCCACTATTGTTCCCCATCTGCTCACAGGAATGCAATCATACAAATACAACAAATGAGAAAAACCATTCAAATCATAAAGAAGGAAAAGAAATTACCACGTCACCATACACTTCTAAGCAAGAATCATAATCAGAATCAAAATTAAAATCAAGAACCCTAATAACAAACAACATAATGTTAAGAAGAAAAACAACCTTTAAACCAGTAGACAATAATGCTAACCAAAACTCAAAATCTCCAGATAACAAACCGAAACCAAAAACCCAGATTAAAAATACCATAATACTTAAGAATACTACAATACAACATAAAATTTAAGAGTACAACCATAAAAAATTCAATATAGAAAACAAAGACCTGCTCGCGAGTAGTAGAGTGAGAGTTAAGCTGGAGGGCAAGAGCGGCATTGTAGGCGAGAGAGTGGGCATGGAGATCAGGGAGGCGTTGGGCAATATCAGGCGGAGGTAATCTTAGGCGTAGATCTTGGATCGAACGGGTCAGAGATGTTGCTTTTTGGTCCAGTTCTTGCACGTATTTTTGCTGTTCTACTGTGAAAACAATTGGGATTGAATAATCCATAGCATCTTCATCGTCGTCTTTGTGGGCTCCGACGACGTCTGCTGCCCATGCTAGTAATCCCGCCATCTCTCTCTCTTTCCCTCTGCACTGGCCTTGCTTCTTCTCCCGCTGATCTGCTGTGAATTCGCGATGTCGTTTGAAGGTGAACCGGAGAGGAGACCAATTTGAGCCGGTCCAGTTAAGTTATGATCCCCTTATGGATTCCCATTTGTTCGGTTGGCCCAATCTGGTCTAGCTTTTGAAGTGACTTAATACACACCTAAAATTCCTAAATACACTGGATTCATTCAACAAGTCATGCTTTCAGCAATGCTATGAAAAGTCCATTTGTCAAATTCAAACAAATGGGCCTAAATGATTTGTATGGACTTGCATTTTGTTCCTTCATGGGCCGAAAGGGCCCAACTTTCATAATTACATTTATAATCAATAATTACTAGAATTAATAAATTAAAACGAATAATTTGAAAATATAACTTCATTAGTTTAATTAATCTTAAGAAAAAGTATTGTTCAATGTGCCTATAATTAGCACATATAACTTACTTTGTTTGATAATTTTGAAAGTTTCTTGTTAAAGTAATAAAAACATATTTTCTTGCCTCAAGAGAAAAGCTCAAAATCTAAAATCTAAGTGCCAAGGCAAGTTATTAGCTACAAATTGACCCAATTTCCAGGTCCTTGCCTTGATGTGAAACCCTTGCATTTTCATCTTCCATAACTTTAGATTCCTGTTGCTATTTTAGCATGTATAGCTTCCTGGCCTCTTAAGCATTATTATGCAAACCTTGCTTGGTGTATCCCTTGCTTCATGGATTACACTACACATTGTCATAACAATAAGAAAAACTACATTCTCCCCATCTTCACTCCCAATCCAATTCTCTCCCTTAATCCACCATTTTACCATTCTTCAACGACAAAACCCCTAATCTAAGCTGCCAAGTTCTCTTTTTCATGAATCAAATAATGCAAATCCATTCCTCCTAGTTTCCATCCCACTCCCCAAAACCCATATCCATTTCCTCTTAGTTTCCATCCACCGACCAAAATGAAAAAAATAAAGTACTGAAAAACTTGAACGACGCGTCAGAAGCATGGTCATCAAGCACTCTGAAAAGCCCAAGAAACGCAAGAAAACCCCCACCTCTCCCTCCAAAATCACCAGAACCTGAAACAGCAATGGAGAGTCAACATTCCAAAAAGATGCCAACTTCTCCATTTCTCTTACCCGAAACAAAGTCTACTGTGCTCCCTGATCCTTCGGTCGTCTTTTCACTGAGTCTTTTGTCTTCTCCTCTTCGCACCAATTCTTTCTTCCAAAACTTCGTCTTCAAAGCTGGTGATCAGTCTGAATACATCCATCCCTATCTCGTCAAATCTTCACTCTCTTCTCTTTCTATCTCCTATCCATCCCAGTTTCACAGCCCTGTTTTCATTTATCAGGTTTTCAATGCCGATCTCACCATCTCTGCATCAGACAAAATCGGCCCAGATGCGCAAAAAAGTCATATTATCTCCTCTTACAGTGATCTCAGTGTCACCCTCGATACGCCCTCTTCAAATTTTCGATTTTTTCTTGTCAGGGGAAGTCCTTTCTTGACCTGTTCTATCTTCAATAATACCCCGATTTCCATATCAACAATCCATGCGATTCTCTCCTTTGATACGAACAATTCGCTGACCAAGTATACCGTCAAACCTAACAACCACCAAACATGGGTTTTGTATTCGTCTTCACCAATTAGTTTGAGCCAAAATGGCCTTTCTTTGATCACTTCCGGCGGGTTTACGGGCATAATACGGATTGCAGTATTGCCAGATTCTGGTCCACAGTATCAGTCGATTCTTGATCAGTTCAGTTCTTGTTAACCAGTTTCAGGTGATGCTGTTTTCACTCAGCCATTTTGTCTAGAGTACAAATTTCAAAAGAAAGGATGGGGTGATTACTTATGTTAGCGCATTCTTTACATCTTAAACTTTTGTCTAGTGATCATTGTGATGTCACTGTTTTAGAGAATTTTAAGTATAAAAGCATAAATGGTGATCTTGTTGGTGTTGTTGGTAATTTCTGGGTTCTGAAATCAGACTCATTTTCAGTAACATGGCATTCAATTAAAGGCATTAGAGAAGAGTCGTACGATGAAATAGTTTCAGCCCTTTTGATGGATGTTGAGGCCTTGAATTCAACTCCTAGAACCTCAACATCATCGTATTTTTATGGGAAATTGATTTCTAGAGCAGCGAGATTGGCTTTGATAGCTGAAGAGGTGGATTTTCTTGATGTCATTCCAGCAATACGGAAGTTCTTGAAGGATACAGTTGAGCCATGGTTCGATGGTACATTCAGCGGAAGTGGTTTTCTGTATGAAAGAAAATGGGGAGGAATTGTCACAAAACAGGTTTCGGCGGGTGTTTAATGATCACCATTATCATCTGGGGTACTTTCTTTATTCAATTGCAGCGCTTGCAAAGATTGACCCGGTTTGGGGGAGGAAGTGTAGGCCTCAAGCTTATTCACTTATGGCTGATTCTATGAATTTAGGCAGGAGAGAGAACTCGAATTATCCACGTTTGAGATGCTTTGACTTGTATAAATTGCATTCTTGGGCTCATTTTTCTCGTTCAAATGCTGTCAATTTGTTTGCATATCATATGAATTGTTCCTGAAACATTTTTGATGCAGAAACAGTGGCAATTTTCCATGAAATCTCATACACGCAGACATTTTCTCTGCATCAAATCTCATAAATCTTAGAAGACC
Organism: Swietenia macrophylla; assembly: GCA_032401905.1. Classification (NCBI taxonomy): domain Eukaryota; kingdom Viridiplantae; phylum Streptophyta; class Magnoliopsida; order Sapindales; family Meliaceae; genus Swietenia; species Swietenia macrophylla. The sequence continues at coordinate 3,295,187 of CP135578.1, read as the reverse complement.
AACTTTCAAGTCTCATCTATCTAACTGTAAATTTTGCACCTTTTTTCATACAATTTACTACATTCTTGTCGCACAGTGTGTAGATCGAACAAAAACTCCCGTTTGTTTCCCAAGAAAAAAAAATCTTTTCCCTAAAAAAATCAAAACCATTTCGGCAATTTCCTCTAGCATTCTGTAAAGTTCAATACTTGAGCCCAAAATGATAAGAAACTTAACTCATCTCATTTAAAATTTCACCATTTTCTCGCAAACCAAACAGTGGCTAACACCAAAAAATTAACAGCAGAAGTATAGAAAACAATAAAAGAAATTGTAAATTTTTATAATTTAATTGGAAAAGGCTATACATATCAATACCCTTATATGCAATTAAGGTCAATATACAAAACCCTATAATGCCATAACATTATTGGCCATAAAACCCATGAAAATTCCGCCATTAGATCAACCACCAACAAAAGCAATTCTGGAATGTAACCTAAAACAGCATCGAAATTAACTAACAAATTAATCAAAGTCCACAAATTAGGTTGCATGATTAGGATATTATTAATATTTTGATCAGTCGGTATTTTTAAGTACAGTTATATTTAATTTTTAAAATTTTAACACATTTTAAATTTTTTATAATTTATTTTAAATAATGTATAATATTTATTTTATATATTTTTAATATTTTTTATATTAAATTTTATAAAAAATATTTTAAATTTTATATACACAAATTTTTTTAATAGAACAATACTTAAAAATATTTAAAAATTTTTAACTGTAATGATACCTAACATAAATTGTTTTTAGGTAAATAATCAATGCTGGCTAAATATTAATTGGAATATGAACCCTAACGCGGTCTAAGAATTTTTATTTTTTTTTTGGGTTGCTTGAAAAGATTTGGCTTTTGTGTAAGATTACTCATTCATTCATTGCCAGCCGCGTCTTGGTGTTTTATTATTTCTTGCTTATTTTAAGGCATTGCGCAGGAGACCCAATTATTACTTCACTACAGTTCTCACTATTTATTTTATTTTATTTATTTTTTAAATAATTATTTTTTTAAAATTTTTTAAATAAATTAAAAATTAAATATTTTATTATATATATTTTTACCTTATTTTAAAGATACTTGTTGTGATAATAGAAGTTATATTTATAATAACGAGGTTTCTACCCAATTTGAAAATAATGGAAAGGATTTTTATAGAGAAAATAAATAATAATAATAATAATAACAATCATTTTCTTATTTTAAAAAAAAAAAAAAAAGAACGAGCACTAAACTTCTGAATCTCCGAACATGCTGTGAATGAAATACAGAATTGTTTTGCGAACGCTGCATGTGGTGTCAAACTCTGTACTGAGTTGCCCCCACGTTTCTTTGCACATTTTGTGGCTACACCATCTTCGGTCTACTCTGTAGTCTTTGGCACCTTCTTGCACGAAAAGCTACTTTCCTTTCTTGAAACTAAGAATAGAGAATTCTTCTTTAATTCGGAAAATTTTCCAACCTGTTAACTCACACTGTTGAAATACCTCAATTTTCAACACTTTGGTGAGCTTTTCTTGTGTTTTGAGCTTCTGGGTATTTGCTTTGGCTGTTTTAGTGATCTGGGTAATGCTGCATTTTGCTGGTTAAGGAAGAGTTATCGTTTGTAGATAAAGACTAGGTTAGCACTCAAGCTGGACTGTGTTTGATCTGTTTGTTGTTCTAAATATTGTGTTTTTTGATACGAGTTTTGCATTTTCGGAAATGGGTTGTGCTTATATTTCGTATTTATATAGGTTGTGGTTGTAGAATCTTGGTGTTGCCTGTTGAGGAGTTGGGATGCAGTTGATTAGTATAGCGTAAGTGTTTGGAATCGGGCACTTTTTGAGGTTGTAAATTGTAGATTGTTGTAGAATTTGAACGTTTGGACTGAAATGTTTGATAATTTACAAGTTTTGGCTGTGAGAAATGTGTTTTAGGGACTCAACTTCGTTGTAGATTTATGTATTATTGTAGGATTCTGACAGAAGATTTGATCCTTCTTGGTTAAATATGGAGGTTTAGCTACACATTGCATGTTGTTTGATTAATTTGTTCAGAGAGAAAATGACTTCACTTTTTCCACCTTCAAATTCTTCACTTTTCCCACCTTCAGATTCTATTCCTTCTCTGATTCCACCACCTTCCACTGATACATCAACACCAGCATCACTGTTGGAATCACCACCACCTACAAGTTCACAACCGAACCGGACCGCTGACTCGCCTCCCCCTTCAACTCCTTCAGATCCTTCAGCTCCACCTCCTCAATCCTCTACTCCAGCTGTCCCAACCGCCCCTCCGCCGTCACTGCCGCTATCGCCACCACCCTCACCACCATCAGCAACTTCACCACCTCCATCACCACCAACATCCCCCCCACCATCATCACCAATATCCCCACCTCCATCACCTCCAGCAGCTCCCCCACCATCACCTCCAACTGTCACTTCTCCTCCTCCTCAATCCAACTCTCCGCCGCCGCCGTTGGATGTTTCTCCACCTCCTAAAGTCGTCCCCTCACCTCCATCCCCAGCTCAACCTCCGCCACAAGCTGTTGCACCTTCTAAAGCACCCTTAGCACCCTCAGCCAATGTCCCAACACCTCCTTCCTCTGATTCTCCGCCTCCACCTGTATCAAATCCACCGAAAAGTGCTCCTTCACCTCCTTCACCGCCTACTTCTCAATCTGCTCCTCCACCGGTTACACATTCTCCCCCTGCACCCACATTGTCATCGCCACCTCCTTCAGTCCCCTCAACCTCGTTACCACCTGCAGTTTCACCACCTGCTCCTCCAAGTGATTCATCTACAACTGGAAATTCTAGTACTTCACCTTTACCATCTATTCCAACTGAAAAACCAACGGCAAAACCAACAAATGGTACCTCTGTAGCAGCAAATACTTCATCAAGGAATGCAGGGGCTTTAGGCACTGGTGCTTCTGTGGTAGTTGGCATTATTGTTGGGTTTCTGATGCTGAGTCTTCTTGTTATGGCTGTGTGGTTTGCACATAAACGAAAGAAAAAGAGAGCTGGAGAACATATTGGTTACTCTATGCCGTCTCCCTATGCCTCCTCACAGAAGTCAGGTGATACATTGATATTGAACATTGCTTTATCATTTTGAGTTGTGGCCTTATGGCTGTTGATTCTTTAAATTTTCAATCTTGAAACATTGTTATTGTACCCCTGTTAGATCTATGTGAAAGAATTGTGATCTTATAGATGTTTCCTGAACAATTAGGAATTGTTATTACATGACAATAAATCCAGAAATCCAGTACTGAAGTGTAATACTGTAATGTTATTGGATTTATGATCCATCTGTGCTGTTGAGTTTCTGCAAAGCAACATGTTGATTGGCAGGTCATACTAATTGAGCAAGGCCCAGAGACCCTTTATATATATATATATATATATATATATATATTACCTTCTTGTTTCTGGGCGTGGAACATGGACCTTGGTCGGCCATATGTTTTGCACATCTTGTGACCTTTTAGATCTTGGGTATGAAGATAATGTAGTGTAATGTTCATTCATTATTCTCTCTCTCTACATAAGAGGATCAAATGTCCTCTATGTATGCATTCCGGAAAACAATTTGAAGCATGTTTATCGATTTTCACATAAAGATATGTGAAATTGCTACTACTATTTGAATCCATTCTTTCTTGTTAGCTATTTGGCTAGCTATAACACATTAGAGAAAATGAGGCCACAGAAGTGAAATGGTTTAGTTGTGTGTGCTTTACAGATTTGGCATTTCTAAGGCCACATTCACCATCTCCCTTGGTAGGAAGTGGATCAAACAGTGGTTTCTTACGTTCACTGTCACAGTCAAGTGGAGTAACCAATTCGAGGTCATGGTTCACATATGACGAACTAGTCCAGGCAACAAATGGGTTCTCCTCGCAGAATGTTTTGGGTGAAGGTGGATTTGGTTGTGTATACAAAGGTGTTCTGACTGATGGAAGAGAAGTAGCTGTGAAGCAGTTAAAGATGGGTGGTTCACAGGGAGAGCGTGAGTTCAGAGCAGAAGTTGAGATTATTAGCCGTGTACATCATCGTCATTTGGTTTCGCTGGTGGGTTACTGTATAGCTGAGTATCAAAGATTGCTTGTGTATGACTATGTCCCGAATGATACTCTTCACTACCATCTCCATGGTAAGACATACTTCTGATTTTAGTAAATTTGTATACATTTCCTATATGACCATTCAAATTCATGAGTATGACTTGCAAACAAGATTTAGGATCGATGAAGGTCTCACATGAGGCATCTGTATGTCCTGAAACCATTTCATTCTTTAATACTTCTCCAAAAACTGCTCCTTCTGTAATAGTTTGATGATTTTCAGATTTTCAGCCCCAAGAACCCATGTTTCAGTTTGAACATCTACTGCAAATAGCTACATTATGAAAATCATTAAGAGTCAACTTTGTTGTTTTACTATGCAATTTTGCAGGTGAAGGCAGACCGGTTATGGATTGGGCAACTAGAGTCAAGGTTGCTGCTGGTGCAGCTCGTGGGATAGCTTACCTCCATGAAGACTGTAATTTTCTTCTTCCTTTTTTCTTAAACAAGCAACAAACACATTCTTTTGGCATTTTATCTTGATACAGTTACTTGTACCTTTTACCATATTTTGCCATCTACAAATTATAATTTTTCTTATGCCCTTTAAGTGCAAATCAATGACCCTTCTGTTTAGATTTATATGGGCTACAAAGCCATCTAATCTTATCTGAATATGTTGAAGATTTATTATGGAAACAGTTATTTATTATCAGCATAATCAATATAAAACAAATACTTATTGAGGATCATTATATATGGTGTTGTCCTATTCACCTAAATTAATTATATGCACCTTGGTTTTTGTAAAATTGTGTCTTTCTTTTCTTGTCACCTGTCTTTCATCTCTTTTATTTGTGCTGTCTACTGAAACATCTTCCTTTTTGATAACTAACCAGGCCATCCTCGCATCATTCACAGGGATATTAAGTCATCAAACATTTTGCTTGATAACAGCTTTGAAGCTCGGGTACGCATGTTCTGCCACCTAATTCTTCTGAGAAACAGTTTGGTTTGAACTGTTTTGGGATAATTTGCTCTGACTGCCACTCACATTGTGCCTTAGCAAAGCTGATGGAATGTTTGGTTTATTGGTTCGATGGATACAATAACTGACATGTCACATTGCTATGCGCCTGGCAGCCGGAGCGGATTTTTACTTTCTACAACTAACTTTAAAGCTTAGGCTTCTTATTTCTAAGGATGCCTTCATTTAACAGGTTGCAGATTTTGGGCTTGCTAAGATAGCATTGGAATTGGATTCAAATACACATGTATCTACACGTGTAATGGGAACCTTTGGGTAGGTGAACTGTTTGTGACAGTTCTTGATATTTTTTAAGAATTTAAGAACATTTCTACATCTTATCGTCTTTGATAATATTATATGAGCATAATCAGATATTAATGCTATTTGTGCAGCAAATTTAGAGATATAGGCTTACATGGTCTATATTATAATTTTGTTTTACCAATATGTGTTTTACAAAAGCATTTAGTTGAGTATGACAAATCTTTTTTCTAACGTAGGAGGCATTTGTGATTATAAATTGCATTTTTAATGCATACCAGTGTCATACTCCGTATTTATATATTTCTGATGGAAGGATTGTGATCTCCAGATATATGGCTCCAGAGTATGCAACAAGTGGCAAGCTGACTGAAAAATCTGATGTTTATTCGTTTGGAGTTGTACTTTTGGAGCTAATTACAGGTCGCAAGCCTGTGGATGCCTCTCAGCCATTAGGTGATGAGAGCCTTGTTGAATGGGTAAGTTGTGAAAACCTCAAACTTGTGTGTACTACTATAAATGATAAAAATAATAATTTGTCTTGCTCTATGACAAAGTCATTTCGCCACACAGTTTAACATAATTTGTCTACTGTTCAGGCTAGACCGTTGCTTGCTGAAGCACTTGAACACGAGGATTTTGAAGCCTTGGTAGATCCAAGGCTGGAAAAGAACTACATTGACAGTGAAATGTTTCGAATGATTGAGGCAGCGGCTGCTTCTGTGCGTCATTCAGCTGTGAAAAGACCTAGAATGAGTCAGGTAATCATGTTTGAATGCTGAACTTTTCAATCGTTCATTACTACTTCAAGCTCATTAACATTTATTTTCTTCACCTAAGCAGATAGTGAGAGCTTTGGACACATTAGATGGATTATCAGATCTCACTAATGGAGTAAAACCCGGACAAAGTGAAATTTTTTCTTCAGCACAACATTCTGCACAAATGAGAATGTTTCAAAGGTTGGCATTTGGTAGTCAAGACTATAGTTCAGATTTTTACAACCAAAGTCAGAGTAGCTGGAGAAGTCGAGAGTACAGTGATCAGAGTTCTTATATACCCTAAATGCATATAGGGTATGTAGCTACAGATACAAGTTTAACGGTTACAGAAAAAAAAAAAATCCAACATATGATCGAAAACCAGAAACAGCTGGCTGGAAAAGGGTTACCAGACTTTCCCGATTTTGGAATGAGATTTGAGACCCTCCATTGAGATCTTGATGCCAGCTCCTGCTGCTCAGTGCTTGTACAATCTCATTTATGCGTTTTCTTCTTCTAAATATTTTGTGGTTCACTTAGCTTAATATGGTGGTGCCTGTAGGTATGCCTGATTGTCTATTCTTTCTTATACAGATTCATTCATGCAGCTTCTATTTGTATCTGTATTTGTTATTGTAATTTCAATAGATATATTTTCTTTTGTATCTGTATTTGTTAATGTAATTTCAATAGATATATTTTCTTTTCAAATTTAATGTGATAACTATTGTTCTTCGATTTTAGCAATAGTATTCTGGGATTGATTAGTGTACATGTAACGCTGCAGCTAAAACTCTAATTGGAAATTTTAACAGGAAAGTTAAAACGTTGAACGCACGACTGGAAATCAAATTATACTGCAGTCAATCCCATCTTTGTATTGATCTATTTGGGGTGAAGTTCACAGCATTTCTGGCTTGTAGCCACTGTTTGACAAGGACAAAGGGATATTATCTGAATTCTGAAAGTCAATTTTGAAACAAAAACTTGCAACGTGCCAAAACCAATCTAAAATTTCTTCCAAGACAGTATACTTACCACCCTCGTGTTTTTCCATCTAATATTCTTAACTACCAAACTCTTCTATTGTCCGCTTCATTCTCAAGCTTTTATAGATTCAATGCAACACATCCTGAAAGAGACAGAGACAAAGATAAAAAAGGAAATGGAGATGGAAGGAGTTATGGCAGCATCAAAACCGTTAGTGATGAGGCCTCCTGCTGGTGCTGCTGCTTTCAGTGAAAACAGCAAGAAGAAGAATTGTAAGGATGGGAAAGATTTTATTATTAGTTCTGAATTGAGTGCAAGAGAGAAGAAACTGGTTTGTGTGACAGCTGGAAATTCCTACTTAGGTTCTCACATAGTTAAGCAACTATTGGCTCATTTTTACCGTGTTCGAGTCATCATTCAACACCAAGGTAACCTCTTTTTGTCGGCATGATATGTACTTAACACATTTATACAGAATTATGATCTGATCAGGAGAGGATCAAAATGTTATGATAAATAATATGTGTACTTCTTTCTTATTTATTTTGGTTGCTTTTTTATTTTTAAGATTATTCTTTCAAACCAGATTAATTGTTATTAAGCAGTGAATTTTGAGGACATGAAGAAGCTGGTAAGCGACGAAGAGATGAACAAACTGGAAAGCGTTGTGGTAGCAAAGATGGGAGATTTGGACAGTGTTTGTGATGCTTTTAATGGCTGCTATGCTGTGTTTCACACCTCTTCTTTTATTGATCCACATGGAGTATCTGGCTACTCAGTGAGTTTCGTGTACAATATTTTCACTGCACAAACTAGCTAGTTCAACCTGTTAATTACTATCTTATTCCTTTTTCAGGAGCAAATGGTATTTCTTGAAACTGAAGCCGCAAGGAATGTCATTGAAGCTTGTGGCAGGACAGCATCTGTGAAGAGATGCATCTTCACTTCTTCACTTCTTGCTTCTATCTGGAATGGAAACAAGATAGACGGGGTGATCAATGAGAATTGCTGGAGCGACGAGCAGTTCTGCAGAGAAAACAAGGTACATAAAACTTCTTTTTGCCATTGACAGAGCTTGAAATTCACATTACTTTCCCATGAAATTAAGGTAGTTTGTAATCATATTTTTTGCACAACAGCTTTGGCTAGCATTAGGCAAAACATCAGCAGAGAAGGTAGCTTGGGAAATGTCAAGGGAATTGAAAGTGAATCTTGTTACAGTTTGCCCTGGCCTTCTCATGGCTCCATCCTTCCCAAATGCTCACCCAGAAAGCTCTATGCCATATCTTAAAGGTATAGAACAAGATGTATAATGTGTTACAAACGTGCAATTTCAGGTTTTGAGCCTAATCAAACTGCAATCTTAATCCAAAACCAGAATTGGGCACTGTGATTTCAATCTTAAAAAGCTGAAACCAATCTTGAACTAACAAGTTTTATACATAGGTGGGCAAGTCATGCTACAACAAGGCCTGCTAGCAACTGCAGATATAAAGAAGGTAGCAGAGGCGCATGTCAACGTATACGAAGCCATGTATTCTGGAGCCTGTGGTCGATATTTTTGCTTCGACAAAGTGATACGAAGCTTGGAAGAAGCCATTGAACTTGAGAATGTGCTAAAAAGGCCTGGGGTGTTATCGAGAGGACTGCAAGAGGATGTGACAGAACAAACAGATACATTAGTAAACAGCAAGCTTAGCAATTCAAGACTTTCGAGATTGCTGTCTGAAGCATCTCAACTCTTATCCTGTAAACAGATGCTTATCCTGTAAAATTGCAGCATGTAATGCAAGGACGTAGAGAGCTTGTTAAAAAAAATAAAAAAATAAAAAACCATTTCCTGTTGAAGAAGTGTAGAATAGCTTTTGTAAGAAATCCACTGTAGCAGATAAGAGATGGGAAATTCCTGAAAAAGCATCACTACCTTCAGAAGTGATTCTGTTCCAAAAGTGATACCCAATTCAATGAATTTGATCTGAGATGAATTTATGAACTTTTAGTACAATTACTGTTCATTCTCCCTGGACATTCCTTTTGAATAATTTTTTAATAAATAAAAAATTAAAAGATTAAATTGAAATCAAGAAAATAATCACAGAGATTCCTCTCGATTGGCAGCCACAGTGTAGCAGTACTCAACTAACGGTCTATAACTGAATTTAATCTACGTCGTTTCAGTGCACGAGGAAAATACAGTATCGCTGTAGCAAGAACGCCATTTCATTCGTTCATTTTCCTTCTCTTCTCTAGAGACCAGGACGAAGAAGAATAGGGCAAAAACAAAGGAAGTAAGTGATGGAGGAAGAAAGAGATGATCCACAGAAGATTAAGCGAATAGCAGCATCTGCTTACGATTACGCTAACGACACCAGATGGGCAGATTACCGGTCCAAGGTCTTGATTCCACCCAACATGGCTGCTCGTTCTGACGTCGTCGATCACCACAAGCGCAAGTTCTACCGACGTTACATCGTCTGTACACGCACTTTCACGCTCTCTTTCGGTTATGAAACCAATTTCAGCTGTTTTTTACTGTTTGCATGTGGGTTTTGTTTTATTTTGGATATGGGATGTGGGTGTGCTAAATTTTTTAAATTGGTGATTTTTGAATGTGTTTTTGTCGGGATTTGGGATGGGAAGTGGTTAATTTTAGATGGGTTTTCTTGTTTTTGGTGGTTTTGCATTGTGTTTTTGGTCTCTCTCATTGTCAACATTCTTTTGTGAGTATTGCTTGGTTTTGCGTTTTCTTGGGTTCTGGGTCACGGTCTACTCTGGGATTAGTTTCTTTTAGGATTTAGTCTTATATTGTATTGCTCATTCATTTGTTTTTATACCTATTTGTTGGAATTTGTGACGGTGTTTCAAAGTAGTTTATTTCTTCGTTCTAACATTTTCCGATGAATGCAAGTAATTTCAGTAAATATATATGCAACTAAGAGATTGGATTGGTTACTGCAAAATCATTCTTTAGGAATTTTGATTTTGTATCTTGGATTGGAAGTTGCTTGTCATCTGCATAATTTGTAAAGATTATGTTGGTATAGATGCAATATTGTTTATTTTATGTCAGTTTGGGGCAAGTTTCTGTCCAATTTGCAAATGAATTCTTGTTCACACATAATTTTCATTATGTTCTCTCTGGGTTTCTTCAAAAGCAGGATCCTGATCTTGTGGTAGAGTCTATGTCTCCGAGCAGTTCGTCTCAACCAACACAAGCCTCGGCATCCTCAACAACGATGCGTGACTCCGGTAGATAATTAAATGTATTTGCCATCCCGATATTACAAGAGAAATGAAATGTCATCCTCTTAAAATTCAGATTTATAATTTAAAATTTAATAAAATAATTTAAAATGACAGAATAAAATTAATAAAAAAAATTTTATATATGAATATTATCAATAAAAATTTATAAGTATTAAAATTTTATAATATTTTTTATAAAATTTTAAACTATTATCACCACAAAATTTATAATATTAAAATTTAATATATTTATTTAACTAAAATAAATAATTTTCTTACAACATTTTAATAAATACAATATATACTGTAAAATATTCTTCTAAAATATATTCGATAAATAGACACAAATTTTTTCTAATTTCATATATTTTTGACTGCTCTAAAAAAATTTAAAAAACAAGGTAAAAGTTAATCTCTATAGATGTTTACGTATAGTTGGGGTTTTAAAAATAAATTTAATAATAATTATACTTATAATTAATTAAATTAAAATAAATATAATTGAGCAGAAATAAGTATAATTAATTATTATAAAATAAGAATATCATTTAGTCATCACTATGTACGATGTATAGTTTTAGATCACTATTTTTAGAAACTGTTGTCCTAAAAAAATGTAACCCACGTATTTTAGAGGTTTTATATTCAAACACCGCTATCTATAATTTTAAATTTATAACCTTTCACTTTAAGTTTGAAATTAGATTCATAGTTAACGAAACTAAATAAAAGATCATATATCATTTTATAATCCAATCATACGAAATAATAATAAAACATTTTATTCATATCATTTCACAAGATTGCAAACACCGCAAGTATAATTTAACAATAATAATATTGCTAAAATTTTTAAGAATTTATATAAAATAAAATAAAATAATAATTATGTCATTAAAAGATAATTTTTCACAAAAATTTTAATATAAAACTTTAATTTTCAATTTTTAAAATACTAAAATACTTAATTATATGTAAATTACCTGTATAAATCAAAAAAATATCTATTCCTTTATAACCCCCTTATTTTTTCTTTTTCCTCCTTATCATCACTTATTATCACTTTTTAAATCAATACATAATTGCTAAAATGACTAATAATTTATACTATTTATAATAAAATATAAATAAATTTTTAATCTAAAATCAAACTAAAATTCAGTCTAAAAATTTTAAAATTTTAAATTTCTAAAATAAAAAATATTACTAATAATAAATTATAAAAAAATTTATATAATATAAATAATTCCAAAAATATTCTAAAAATATTTACACTCAAAACTTATAATTGTTAAAATTTACTAATTTATCTCAAAATTATAAAAATTTTTATTTTTATCTCTAATTAAAATTTTATAATTTTTCATCTAATTTTTAACAATTTTTAAGAAATTTATCGATGAAACTACTAAATTTAATCTAAATCTATTGATTTAGAGTTTAATAACTTAAAATAGTAATAATTTTGACTATTAAATTATCAAAATAAAATATATCTATTTTTTAATTTTTAATAATTTTTAAATTAAAATAAATAATTTTTTTTAAAATAAAAAAATAAAATTACTAGGTTCAATTTCTTACCTTTCTTCTCCTATTATCTTCTTCTCCTTCTTCTTTTTCTTCTCCTTTCTCCCTCTTTTCTTCTTCTTTTTCTTTCTCTCTCTTTCTCTCTTTCTCTTTCTTACTTTTCTCTCCTCTTTTCTTTTCTTACTTCTTCTCTCTTCTCGGGCCTTTTAACTCTTCTCCTCAAAATTTTTTCACTTTCACTTTATCACACATGTATAAAAATATATGGGCCAAAACTCAATTTAAAATTTTGGACCCAAAATATTTCTTTTCTTCAATTGGCACTGGGTATGTCATGAAAGCCAGGGCAATTACCATACTTTCAGTAGCAATTTGAGTGAATTTTCAATTTACTAGAAAAATCCATGCTCTTTAATTGAATTGAACCCAAACTGATGCTGTAGGATCAACTACTAGAGTCTCTGGGACTTCGGCCAGTTCAGGTTCAAACGCAACTTTTGTGCACTGGGATCGGAAAACAATACAATTTTCAGTCAATGCTTGGGTATAGTAGTTTGTAAAGGCGCATTTAGATGTTTGCATGCCTTTATTTTTTATTTTTCCTTCTTCAAATTTAAGTTGTAATTATATTACCAGATCAAATGCTGCAGCAGCCTGATCTTGAGCATTCCTGCTTGCTGTATTTTGGCACTGTCATCTCCATGATTTCTTGATTTCATGGAATTTCTCTTCTAGAGACTGAATGTACATTTAAATAAAATTGATGCTAAAATAAAATCTTAACAGTTTGCTCAAGTGATAAAACAACAGTTACCTTAAGGGTCGGGTTGATTCGTAAAAGACCCTTGGATTCAACCCTGAGCTAAGATGTTTAAACCCCCTTCAGGGCACCTACCTGGGATTTTTGGGTATATAAATGTAAAAAGCTTGACAAAACTAATGTGGTCGAGGAAGATCCACTAATGACTATCCAAATGATTCCAATCATGGTTTCAGTGTTTGATTATTATATGCAAGTGAAGGAGTTGATCTGATTGTGGAGACTTTAAATAGATCACAAAATCGTAATTCGCCTTCAAAATTCATGCATGGTAAATGGACTATGCTTTGTCCTTGTAATTGCATTTAATTTGAATTTTTTTCTAAGCATATTTCTATGCTTTATTTCCTGCAGGATTTTGTAGTGGCTATGCTTGCAATATTTCCGCTTGTACCAAGGAATCTCTCAAACAGGGCATATCGACGACTACCATTTATGGGCACTGCTTGTTCCTCTTTATATTCTATGACTCACTTTATGGGGTAAACTTCGTATCCTTTCTGCTTTTTGTCCTCCACTTATTATGCTATGCTGCTGTTCTTTTTCCATTGATCTGTCTTGTACCATATGCAGAGACCCAGAGCATGGAATTTGCAAGCTTTGCAAGTGTACTTGTGGTCAATAATTGCAACCAAAGATTTTATTTACTTCATCTACTGCCTTACATTTGTCACTTCGCATCTTTGCCTTAAATGTGAGCACGTCTCATTGTCTAAATGTTGTCACTGAATTTGATCCGATAGTTCCTTAAATCTATAGCAGGTGTTTTCTTGTCACAAATTTAATACGATGAACTGATGATGTCAAACATTGTTGCAGTTGCTTTGATTCCCATCTTATGCCGTTCAGTGGAATATGTTGCGAAGTTCTTAAGGTTTAAATTTAGTCGTTCCACCTTGTACAGGTAAAAGAACTTCCAATTTCTTTCTGAAACAAATTAGCATTCAATGGTCTGGCATTAGATTGATTAGTGTGACTTCTTGTAGTCACTATAATATGCTACGGCTGGAGTACTAATTGTAGTCACAATTGATGTCTCAGAGTATATTTGCTTTATAGCTACTATTATGTGGGAAATGCTCCTTAACTGAGATTATTTTATCTTTTGCCTGTTTACAGATGGTGTTAGTGTTTCTTAAGCAATGATTTTTGGATTTTATGCTGGTTAGATTAAGTGTTTGGTAATAGGCTGTGACGGCCATATTCTACTAGTATTTAGGCACATTTCCATACTATTTAAAACTCTGTTGTTCATGACATTAAACAATGAAGCCTCTAATGATTTACCACTGTATGTATAAACGTATCTCCTTTCTTAAGCTAGGATTCTGTTTTAATTAAAGCAGAGGGCGTTCATGTATGAGCAGTAACTTCCCTTTTTCATGTGTTAGTTGAAATTTTATTATCTATATATGTAAAATAAATAGATAAAACTTTTTCTTAAAATTTCTCTTTTGGTGGACAGGAAATACTTGGAAGATGCTTGTGCATGGGTGGAATCCAACTTAACTACCATTAGCATGCTTTCTTCACATGCTGAGATTGGACTTGGTTTCCTTCTAACTATCGCTATGTTCTCGTAAGTCGCTCAAGTCCTTCTCCCTGCTTCACTGCTTGAATGGACCCATTGTGTATGATTTTGTTTATCTTGCACCATCTTAATTATTAATTATTCGTACAGGTGGCAGCGTAACATAATACAGACATTCATGTACTGGCAGGTTAGGCATTCTTCTGTTATATGAATTGTTTTAGTTATCACTAGATAGCTTTCTATTCTAGATTTTACTTTATTTTTTTTCTGATGAATATGCCTCAATGGTTTAACATGCAATCTATGGTAGGTTGAATGAATATTTTAGTGTTTTGATATAGTGTTTGCCAATTTTTCTACATGGTAATCAAGGTCTGCACTCTATACATCAACTATAAGCTATTCCATCCATATTATATGGGCATTTTTAAGTGTTCTTTGTTACTCTCAATATTAAGTTTCTGGAAGTTGTCATTTTGTTTTAATGTCTCCATTTATTGAGTTCCTCAACATGATGATGGTTGAATTTGTTACCCTTTTTATTTCCCCCTGTTTTAACGGTTATCATTCCATGAATGGCTTCCTCAGAAGCCAATGAATTTGGACTGAATTATATATCGTGGAAAACAACGCGGTCATTGGATTTCTTTTCTTTCTCTAATTTATACAATTCTCTATTCAAAATTTGGCAAATGAGTTTTGTTTGTCAGATGCATGCTGATGAAGGAAAATAGTGCAGACAAATATATGCAGATGAGCTATAACTGTATAGCCTAATCTGACCTTGTTTGCCATCGGAAATCTTTCTGGCAGCTATTGAAACTCATGTATCATACCCCAGTGACCGCTAGTTACCATCAAAGTGTGTGGGCCAAGATAGGGAAAACCGTCAATCCACTTGTCCACCATTATGCACCATTCTTGAACATCCCGATTTCTGCCATTCAACGGTGGCGGTTCAGATAGACGTATCGAGAAGTAAGTTGTGGAAGATTCAACGTGGGATTTCACTTGAATACATTTTTGTAACGAAAAAAAAAAAAGTACAGAATTTTGAATTTAGATATGTGATGATGTAATAGCCATCTCAAATGGTAGATGGATTCTTCAACTAATCATCACTGGCTGTTCTTCCTTGGATGCTCTGTTTTTCATATTTTTACTGGTACATGTTTAATCCTAGAAAGTAGAAAGCATCATCCTCAATGATTTTTTGCTCATAACCATAATGCTCTATCTTAGTGATGAAACTTGAAAACTGTAGCAACTGAAAGGGAATCATTCATGGTAAAGCGTTCTACACCATGTTTCTTCCTTGTGACATTGTCTTCCCAGTGCAGGGAAAAAAAACCACAGAAAAAGTTCAGTACAACCACAAAACTTTGTGGAAGCCACATGCCTGGTCCTGGCCAGCCGTTATAAATGAGGATAGCCAGATGATATGATTAAATGACGTAATTACTCTGGTAAAATTAGTGTGATAATCATATATTAGAGTCATTTGCTTGCTAAGCATTGTGGCTAGACTTAAAGAGTTAATTAATGAAGCTACCATTAAAGAACTTAATCTCCACAGTGGACAAAAGGTATCTTATACATACAACACCATGATATGACATGACAAATCTTGTCTGAGTAAACAACCCAAGTATATGAACCTAAATGTCCTAATCGCATCACATGAAAAGGAGCAACCTGCTTCCAAACAATTGCGTTGTTTCGTTCATGCCCGCAACATGTTTGCTTCCACGAATCAATTATTTTTTCAACTTTACCCCAGTCCAATTAGAAGGGTCACAATTTTTTAATTATTTATTAGCATTTTAAAATATATGATATGTGGAGGTGTGGATAGACTCTGGGTCAACCGAAAATCTTGTGAAATCAAATTGGTTGATTCGATTTTTGAACTAAAATCAATTAATTTCAGACTAGTTTTAGTTTTGTAGGGTAGAGAATCGAACCGATCCAAGAACTAAAAAAATAAATCAAAAATTTTTAAAGTATGAAAATTCAAACACTAGTTCTGGAGTATAGATCTATGTATTCTTGCCACTGAGTCCCATACTTCTAATTACATATGTTATTCATTACATTTGTTAATATACAAAAACCACATTCAACAAATTATTTAATTAATAAAAAATATTTTAAAATTTTTTATTAAAATTATAAAAAATTAATTTAATTATTTTTAAATAAATACTTAGATCTAAAGTTATTGTTAAAATTTATTACTAAATTATTATAAACGTAATTTTTACATAAAATATATTTATATTTAATACAGTTATTAATTTATTAAAAAAATATTTTTTAACCACTGATTTATGTAAAAAAAATTTAATTAATGTACTTATAATATATATTTAATTTAATTTATCATGTTATTTATATAATAATTAAATAAAATCATATTGTACATATATTATTTTAAAATTGTTAAACAAGTTAATAATTATAATAAATAAATATATACGAAGTATAATTTTATTATATATATAATTTTACTGCTATAAAAATTTAATTTCTTTTTTTCATGATATATAAAATTAATTCGAGTAATAGTATAATATTTTTTAAATATTTGTTGTATATTTATTCTTTTGAGTAACTTATTTCTCTTTTCTTTCTTTCACTCAAATTTTTGTTTATATATTTTACGACTTCTATAACTTGATATCATTAATTTTATTTTTAAAATTTTTTTATCAAGTTAAATTTATGATTTAAATACATATTATTAATATTATACTTAAACAATTTTTAAGAGTTTTATAATATAAAATTTATTAAAAATATTTATAAAAAAAGATAATTAATAAATAGAGTTTCTTGTTTTAAAATTGAAATTAAAAAATAAAGTACCTATTTAATAGGGTAGGTTTTGATTCTAAATTTTAAAAATTAATTTTATTTAGGGTAGATTTCAATTTCACTAAGAATTGAAACCGAATTTACAAATGCTCACCCCTAATGATGTGTATTAAAAAGAAATAATAATATTTTGATTTTAATGTTTTCACAAATGAATAGAAGGATAGGTGATAATAATTAGGGATGATAAATTAGATTAACATATCATATTAGTATCATATTGTATTCGTATCGTGTTAAATATAGATCAATTCAAATATAATTTATTTATTAATTGTATCAAAAAAATTAAATATAAATACGATTAATTTATTAAATAAATAATTCGTATACGATTCATTTATTAAATAAATAATTCGTATACGATTCATTTAGATATGATTAACAAATAAATTATAAATAGATTATAAACAAATTAAGACAATTTATTTAAATATAATTAATAAATAGATTATAAATGAATTATAAATAGATTGTAAATAAATTGTAAACGAATTATAAACAAATTAAAATAATTTTTTTATTTATTTGTGATACGAATTCGTTTATAATTTATTTATTTATTATTTATATTATAAATGAATAAAAGAAAATAATAATTTAAATATAAATATAATATAATTATTGAATATATAATATAAATATGATACGTTTATTATTGGTGTCAAAATTTTAAAATTTAAATTTATTTATTTATTTTATAATTTATTTATTTATTTATTATTTATGTTATAAATGAATAAAAGAAAATAATAATTTAAATATAAATATAATATAATTATTAAATATATAATATAAAATGATACGTTTATTATTGGTGTCAAATTTTTAAAATTTAAATTTATTTATTTACTTTCACTTCGGTCGTGGCTTGTTGGCTTTGATAACAGGGGACTAATTTGTTATAAATTAATAAATTATGTTAGTATTTGTGCAAAATAAAATACTAAGGACCTATATGTTATTATTCTAACCGAGGTAAATTTCAGAAGTACAAAAAAATTTAAAAATAAAATAAAATATTTATAGCCTGCCGCCCCTGGCGGAAGCCATGAACGAAGAAAGAATCTGAATCTCATATTTTAACTGGCTTTTACCGGAGAAGAAGAAACATCAATCAAAACACGCGTTAGAGTGGATGTGGACCCATATCCAGGTGGGTCCCATCTTCCTTGTTTAACGCAATATGGTATAATGGCATCCTATCTTTCCATCTGTTAAACGGAGAACCGCCAAATGTGATTTGGCGCGTTTGCACAAATGCAGCTGTAAAAGAAGAGAACTTTCCATTCATCATCGCTCTTGCATGCATTTTTGCTTTTGCGGAGAACGAGAAGAGACCAGAAACGGACAGCACAGCCGTTTCCTCTTTTATTTTTTTTTTAAAGTCGGTTGTTCATTGAAAAACACGCACATTCCCAACGTTGGACACGACATTGTTAAATTATTGCACTTATAACAACCAAAAATCCCAGATCCAATCTCGAGATTTCTTTTTGTTTTTGTTTTCGGGGTGTTTCTCGATTTCTTGAAAGAATAAAGATAATTATGATTGATGCTATGGAGGCGAAACCGACGGTGTCGAGAGTTTTATTTGATCTTACTAGTTTTGTTAGGAGTAGCAACCAACAGAGGCGCTGGCGTCTAGCAGGAAAGTCGGAGGCGCCGAGTCGGCAGCAGTCGATCAGTCAGGATATTGGGCACGCTGCAGCTGAGACTTATCTTGTCACGCGGCTAACTTTCACTCTTCTTCGATATCTTGGGTAATATTTCAATTTTATCAGCTTTGTTCATGTGTTTGTGAATGTCTTTGGTTTCTTTTTTTTTTTTTAATTTTATTTTGCTTGTTATTGTGAGTCATTAATACTTTGACTCATTGTACGTCTTGACTTTGTTTGTCTGCCAAGAGAAAATTGAGGGACAGACAAGAAAGAAAGTTGAAGCTTTTCATTTTAAATTGTTTACTAGTGCAAAATGTGAAATTCAATGGTACGAATAATAAATTTAATTTACGTGCTTCTGACATAAAACTTGTTATTGTTATCTTGTTTTGGTTTAAACTGCTTCCTTAATATTTCTCTTGTGCTCTTATATAAGTTCTGTTTGCAACATGTATATATTCCTAATTATTTATTTTCATTCAGGGTAGGCTACCGTTGGATTACAAGATTGGCTGGCCTTACTTGTTATGCTATGTTACTTATGCCTGGCTTTCTCAGAGGTTTGTGTTTTGTTTATTTGTCTATTTTTCGTGAAGCTTGACTAGTTACAAGGTTTTGAGTTTCTAGATTATGGAGGAAATAAACAATTGCGGAAAGTTTATGGTGGTATGGTCATGTAAGGAAGAGTAAAAGATTGTGGAGACGTCTGTGTTGCACTACTGATAATGATGCCTCCTCAAAAATATCGTTTTAAGTTCCAACATTAATGATGTGTCTGCTTTTGATATTCTGCAGTTGCCTATTATTATTTTTTCTCAAGCCAAGTCCGGCGGAGTATTGTTTATGGAGATCAACCCAGGAATAGGTAAGCAAAGTCAATAGTTTATGTGTTTTTCCCCATGTTCTCTGAACCTTTTTATGTTGTGGATCAGACTTAAGACACTCATAACATTACATTACAGGTTGGACCTATATTTACCAACTGATAGTGATGATGAACCAAAGCCAGTTGTGGTGTTTGTAACTGGTGGAGCCTGGATCATTGGGTTAGTAATCTGATCTAGCTGCTTCATTCCCTTGACAAATCTCCAGAAAATTCTCCCCTTTTACATTACTTTTTTGAGTTACATATCACTGAGGAACCTATGCTGGGCACCAGTTGTAAGTTACAAACTCAGCGATACCATTTTTATGCTATAGATTATGGATGCCTAATTGAGAACAAGAGTTCAAGAAGAAAGTCCAAAAATATGATGGCTCCATTTAGTTTTAATATTGATTTTGGAAGACATAATTTATCAGTCTCGGTGTCATTGATATGGCTTTCAATCATGGCTTAAGAAGATAAGTAGATAGCCTGTGTGAATTTTTCAATCATAGGATAGGGAATAAAGTTAATTTTATGGCTTTGATGTTGGATTTGCTTTGGGTGTCAGACACAAGACATTTAAGAAATGCTAAGAGGTGTAATGTGGTCATTACATCCTTTATTTTCAACGAGAATTTGGTCTATTCCATTTCTTAGCAACTATGTCTCTTTTCTGTTTATAGTACGAGGTTTTAAAAATGCACAAGACCCTCAACCACCCATGTTTGTTATGTAATTAACTGAAGGTGCAGATTAGTTGGACTTTGTTTTTCTAATAGTTTGTAACCATATTAATGCCTTCCATCTCTAATTGATCTCTAGAAATTTGTTTTAAGGTGGATTATAATTTTTTTCATCAATATGAAATTATTTATGTTGTCTTTCATATTGAATTTGTATCGTCTCATGCTGGTTTAGGTACAAAGCATGGGGTTCTCTCCTAGGAAGGCAGTTGGCAGAAAGAGACATCATTGTTGCATGCATTGATTATCGGTAATTTGTTCAGTTCAAGCAATAAAATATTAGATTCTACGTTTTGCGTTATAAGTATGCTTAAGTCATTTGATTTTTTTCTTATTCGGAAAGATTAAGAGGGTGTGGTGAAGTATGCTAATTTGTCAGTTTAGCCATACAACTTTCTCTCTACCTTGCGCATGCTTGAAATTACTATAAAGATTATCAAAGAGAACATCTTGTACTGTCTGTTTACAAAAATTTACTATAGCCTATATTTGACTGCAGAAACTTTCCTCAGGGAACCATCAGTGACATGGTAAAAGATGTTTCTCATGGAATTTCATTTGTGTGCAATAACATTGCTGATTGTGGAGGTGATCCTAACAGGTGATAAACTAGTTTTGGCTTTTCATGCATTCTCAGTCTGATCAATTTATGTCATTGATTTCTTAATGCTAGCTTATGAGTAGGATTTATCTAATGGGGCAGTCAGCTGGTGCACATATTTCTTCTTGTGTTCTCCTGGAGCAAGCAATCAAAGAATCTATGGGAGAGAGCATCTCATGGAGTGTGTCCCAAATAAAATATTATTTTGGTTTATCTGGAGGGTAACTTTCTTATCTGTTACTTTATCATGCAGCTTGCTGGAGTTTACTGAATGCAAAGTAAAACCTTCTTAATTATTTGCTGTAAATAAATCTATTGATCATGGGTAATAATCATCAATGCTATTAATCATTTTGCAAATCTTCCCAGATGAGGCCCAAATTGTTAGCTGATTTTTCTTTGTGGTGGTAGATACCTTCTTTGCACGAGAATGCTGAAAACAATTTTTGCTTCTTTTGTTGCATTGACAAAAAGTTTACATTCAGAGAACAGAAAACAAGAACACCTTGTGATATTAAGCATAGTCATTGGTTCCTCCTATTCTAATGGTTATGGGAAGCAAGTTAATGGTCTGGTGGAAGGACCTTGATTGACAGTCTTGGATTTCTTCTGTGGAGCCTCTTCTACCAAAAATTCCTTATTTTCTGGAAACTGTCAAATTGCAACAAAGATATGGCCTTTAGTTTTGCAAGAGGTGTCAATATGTGTATTAGGACTTAGTACGCACATGTCTCGTGTGTTTATTGTGCCTTTAATTCCCGCCGATGTTATTGGAATATCAAAAGTATTGAGTTCACTACTCAGCGCCTGCTCAAATAGTCAAAAGACACTTTTGCTTTTATAAAGTCAGCAAGAGGAGTGCCAAAAATTGATCAATCAGACCAGTGCTCTGTATAATGCCAGTGCAAAACAACTTGCCTTATACTTCATAGGAGCAGGCAAGGAACTTAATTTGCTATAACAATGATGATGGAGTACTTTGTGAGGCTAATAACAGAATTTGTTTGATTAGACTGGTGCTCTGCTATAAACATTTGATTCTGCATAGAGTGTGACATGATTCCTTCCCGCTTCTTGTATGTGAAAATATTTCTTTGAATGTTAAAAATAAGAAACTTGTAGGTTGATGGTGTTAAAAGTGCTAGCATCTGAAGGTCGTAGTAGGCCTCTTATATGTTAATTGATTCCCTCATTTATGTTTCCACTTAGTTCTACACTTATTTAACTTCCTTTCCAATTCTCTTAACAGGTACAATTTGTGTAATTTAGTTGATCATTTCCATAATCGTGGGCTGTATCGTACCATTTTTTTAAGGTAATCTCCAGATGATAGTTTTGCTGGTTCTGATCAGAGCATACCTGCCAAATTTTTTCCTTTTCATGTTTTGTTGCCCTAGATAAGTTTTATTTTTATGTGCCATTACAGCATCATGGAAGGAGAAGAATCACTTGAACAATTTTCTCCTGAAGTTAGAACAAAAGACCCTAGCATTAGAGATACTATTTCTCTTCTGCCTCCGATTATCCTTTTCCATGGAACCTCGGATTACTCCATACCATCGGATTCTAGGTCAGGATGTGCTTCTGTAGATTCATATTTGATGTCATTCTCTTCTTGTATTCAATCTCATTTCTATCTTTTTATGTTCTGGAACTCTAAAGAATGTTATAGTAATATTTTTTATGTTGGATGTTTAAATGTTATTACATGCTTTCCATCAAATATGATACTGACGAAGCATTCTTAATATGAAACTGGATATCATGCAAGTCAATTAGAAGATGCATTTCCTTCTTGTTGAAAGGTGCAAAAAGTCAAAACTTTTGTACTCTGAAATGCAAAAGAATTGAAAAATAGAAACCAAAGTACTGTCAGTCTGATTAATGGAATCCGAATACGTGGCAGTGATGATATAGCTTTACCTCAAACTTTCCTGAATTTTCGCACAATTATGTTTTTCCTGACATTAGCTTATTATGTGCAGTAAAACATTTGTAGATGCTCTTCAAAGTGTAGGAGCCAAAGCTGAACTAATTTTGTACGAGGGGAAAACTCATACAGACTTGTTTCTGCAAGTAAGTCGTAAATTGGATGTCTATCATAATTGTTATCAGTTTTTATCTATTATTTTGGGTAAAATGTTTTATTGCTGTGGTCTTGGTGGGGTAACCAAATCCGACAATTGTTCCTAGAGGATGGTAAGCGAATTACTCTCAGTAGTCTCATAGAGTTAGATGCAAATTTTTTCTGCATATTAAATGGTCCAAAGCTGAACTATTTAGAGTAATGATCTCCACTCATGGACATAATTCTCTAGTCCGTTGCCTTCTAGTTCTGCAAATGCGACTGGAGAATTTTTTCTGTCTATAGTAATTGAGAAAAATTTGTGCGTAATTGCATCTATCCTGGGGATGAGTGGTTGTGGGTTCCCTGGATGAATTGGTTTATGAATTTGATTTCAACTGTCAGATTTAGATGTATTTTGTTCGATGGACTTGATGCAATCTCTATGATCTGCCTTGCCTTCTGACGTTGAGAAGCCTTTCCTGCCTTCCAACCTACCCTAAACTTTCCCCTATGCTCTGCAGGATCCTCTTAGAGGTGGGAAAGATGATTTATTCGACCATATTGTTGCTGTGATACATGCTGAAGATAAGGAAGCTCTTGCCAAGGATGCTATGGCACCACTAAGAACACGTCTCATTCCTGAACTTTTGTTAAGGATGGCTGGATATATAAGCCCCTTTTAGGTCTCATATTTCTCAAGCTTGATCACACGTGGAGGTTTTCTTGGACTGGTCACGAGCCCCTTTTCGTGCACCTTTGTCAGTCACTGGTCTCGCAACATTCATTACAGAGCAGATTCTTTTTACTCCCATTTGTAGTATTGTCCGAAAGATTCAGTCTTACAAAGTGTTGTAACAAATTGATGGTAATGGTGATAAAAGTTTTGTAATTCAACTTATAATATTCATCGGTTTGATTCACTTGTCAACTTAAACTTCCCTAGTGGGGAGGGATTTGCAGGCAGTAGGATTACAAAACCCTATGGAAAAAATTGCTCCATTTCTGGTTACAAGTTTACACCATCTCTTCTTAGGAAACTGAACTGAAATTAGTGATTATGTTTATTATAGAAGATGAAATGTATTTTTAGATTGAATAAATAAATAACTCAAAATGCCAAACTACTTATAACTATTTTTTTTTTTTAATGAACTATCTGAACAAATCTATAAACATGAAGGGCTGTTGTTGGTTGTTTAAGTTGGATTGATTTTGATTAAACTCGCAGTAAATTTTTGGTCAAACCAGTTATTCAATGATAAGCTGTAAGAGCAGTAAGTTACCAGGTTCCCGCCAAAGCAGAGCAGTTGAAGTAGCGGTTATTGTTTAAAATCATGAAACTTCATGCAGTCAACCGAAAGTCTTTTCCTGTTTAATGAATGACATTGGAAATTCATCTCTTGCAATCTCTGCAATGCCAAGAACTCAATCCTTTCTGTACTTGCTTCTGATTCTTGCTTTGGTTTATGTGTTTTCTCAACCAACAAAGTCATGGGACTACCCTAGTGATTTACCTTCACTTTCAGGTTTCTCTTCTTTTTTTTTTTTTTTCCCTCCGAAATGGGGTGTTGTCTGAATCTGATGTAAAGGATTTTTATTTTTGTGCTTCTGCATATGGGTTTGTTTGGCTGCTGAGAAGATTTAAAAAAAATATGAGGAGAACGAATAAAAAATTTACACCTGAAAAAATATAAAAATTAATTCTATTTTTTCTCGTATTTTAACTTTGTTTTATTCAGAATATAATTATTTTTTTCTCTACTTTATTTAGTTCTTTTTCTGACTTAATGCCCAGTTTTTGCGGTTTGTTTCAGTCCAAGTGCCTTATAGAAGAAGTGCTTTCAGGCTTTCAAAGCCATTAATTGGAGAAGATGGGAGGATTTATGCTTGCTCAGAGAAGACTTTATTTGCATTTGAAAGTAATGGTTCCCTTGCCTGGTCCCTGGATTTAGATTTTAAATGCAATATTGGTATTGCTCCAGTTCATGATAGCAGAGGAAAGGTTAGCAACCAGCAAATAAATTTCTGTCGATCAACAATAATCTTATGTTTCCAGAAGTGCTGTTTGTTAACAGCATCGTGTTTATCCCTCAGAACCCCATATAACTTCATAGACATACTTTAAGCTTTCAGCATTTCTTCTGTGAATATTGATTATTCAAGTTATTGGCAGATATATCTGGTTGCAGAAAATAGAGTGTTGAAAGTCGATTTTTCGAAGATTGGAACTTCTGAATCTGCCGCACAAGTTTTCTTCGGTTCAGGGGCAGGTAAAGAGGGGACAGGTGAAATTTCTGGGCTTGCAGTAAGCATATTGAGTTCATCTGTTTTCATTAATGTCAAAAATCGTGCACTCTTTGCATTCATGACAAGCGGACAACTGCTGTGGAGTGCTGGGCCTGTGCTAGATCAATT
Organism: Swietenia macrophylla; assembly: GCA_032401905.1. Lineage (NCBI taxonomy): Eukaryota > Viridiplantae > Streptophyta > Magnoliopsida > Sapindales > Meliaceae > Swietenia > Swietenia macrophylla. The sequence goes on along the minus strand of CP135578.1, from coordinate 3,269,676 downwards.
TGGCTATCGTCAAGGTTGCACCAAAAGTGTTGACGAGTGCTATTTCACTTCAGTTCCCGTGATTGATCAATGTGAAAACAGTATTTATGTAAGCTCTTGACATCCCAAATCTTCCCATTTTTCATGTAGAATTTCCTTCAAATGCTTTTCCTAATGCAGCTCAGGATTGTATTTGCCTATTTAGCTCTCAACTTTCTTTCACTGTGAATTCTTTTCCTTACAGCAAGTTTAGAATCTTTTCATTTGCAGATCTCAAATACTCAAGGTGAACTTTATTCTTTGTCAATTCGTAGTCCTCACTTTAACTGGATCCAGGATTTGAGTTCATTCGACAAAGTCTTTACTCTCACCCCAGGAAACAATGGTTACTTGTATGTTACGATACCTGTTAGGGCTCTAGTATTGGCTGTAGACGCCTTTTCAGGAAATATTCTCTGGCAGAAAAGTATTGGGCCATTAAGTTCTGCGGAATATGCTCCAGTAGTTGACTCTAATGGTAAGTTGCTTTCATCAATTTAGTTTAAATGCAAACATGGCACTTAAGCTAAAGTTGCTTTGGCCTAATGCCAGTTGTTTCTCATCTCTGTTCACAGGTTGGTTATCTGTTGGTTCATTAGATGGCTTCCTGTACTCATTTTCCCCAACTGGAATTCTTGATAAATTCTCAAAATCAGATGCATCAGACTCAGTGATTCAATTTAGTCCACTTCTTGATTGCTCCGGCTATGCTGTTTATATATCCCAGACTGAGATGGACGAGAAGATTACTCACACTACCAGTGAATATACTTATGTCTCTTCAATGAAACCCAAAAGTGCAGTCTTTTCCTTGTTGGTTCCAGCAACTGGAGCTATCTATTGGTCTGAAGGCTATCCTGGTAACTTTCATTTCCTGGTTTCTTTGCTCAAACTTTGATCTGCACCCGTTGATTTCATTTGTCTTAAAGGTTCTCATCAAATTATGAATTATTTCACAGGCCAATTCTCATCCTTGCTATCAAAGAGTGATTTGCAGCATTTTGTACTGGATGAAAGTCTTGTTCTTGCTTTTCTGACAGCTGCAAGTAAGATTTTCTCTGCATAGCATATGCACATTCTTTAAAGAAGCTTAGTGAATGAAAATTTCGTTTACCAAAGATCTTGTCATTCCTTTCAGAGAACCAACATCATGTCTGTGAGATTGTTGATTTTATGCTGGAATATAACTGAACTTACATATCAGTTCTTCTGAATGATGCAGAGACTGGCAACCCACTGGCATGCCGGACTATGAGTAATCATTGAAGCAACCACTCTTTTGAAATTATTGAACTTTGTAAAATATGTATTTTATTTGATTCTTTCTCTGTTACCAGGTCAGAAGCTTGCAGCTAGTTGTTCCCAAACAAGGCCCAAGCTACCTAGCATCTACACAGGTAACTTGACAATATTCTAACACTCAAGTTAACATAAGAGAAGAGAAATTAATCAACAAAGAAACAAAGGAAACTAACAAACAGATGTCAACATTTTATGCAGGTAATGAAAAGACAATACTGATGTTTCTGCTTTTTGAGTCTGTAGTCTTGCTAGTTTTAGCAGCGCTTGTGCAATTCTGTTGTATATTCTGGAAGAAAAGGAAGCTCCAAGGCCAACACCTTGGAAATTTTCTGGCAAAGAGAGTAAGCCTTTGGTTTTCCACTTCTTCATTCTGGCAAAATGTTGTTTCCATTGAAATAGGGAACATTTTCTTTCTTATGCTGCAAATTTCAAGGATGTAATTCACACTCATCCTGATTTTCATGCCCTGCAGCAATTACTCCAACTAAAGAAGAAAGCATTTGATAGGACAATCACTGAACTCGAGAAAAAGGCTTCAGAGGAAGCAGTAGCTAACGAAGTGATGAAAGAACTAAGCGGTTTGGTACGCGAAAGAGAAGGCATTGAGAGGAAGCTCTCAACAACTTACAGTTTAGGCAGGGATGAAGTTGCATCAGGCACACAGTCAAAATCCCTCCTACCAGTATACAATGCTAAAACCAGAAGCTACTCATTTCAAGGTGCAAAGAAAGAAAATGTTACAATCTTTCACACATTAAGCGACACATCTTCTGCGGAAAACAGCAACAGTGGTAGAGAAACTAGTTGGAATTCTGAAGAAGATAAAGATCAGTCAAAAGCCAAGGCAAAAGGAAAAGCAAAGGTTCACACTGAAGCAGAAAGTTCAAGTGATGATGGGATAATGGAAAAAGATTACAGAAGAAGTCCATCAGAGCCAGCTTCAAGCTCAAAGGGATTCCTTAATCCATTGTTTGCAGAGCAAGAAAAGTTGCAGGATGATCAGGGGGAAGTAGTGGAATCTATGTCAAGCAGTATCAGAAGTATGTTGTTGAAGAGAAGAAGAACAATGTCTTCAACTAACTAAACAGCTTCATAATTACTACATTCTGTAATATTTTATGCCCCTGATGCATGAACTAGAATTCAGTTTCTCATGTGTCCTAATGCAATTAAGACAATGGCTTAAGGTATGTTGATAAGTTATGCTGTTTGTAATTGTTGCATTTTTACTTAATTTAAAAATATATTCATTGTAATTTAATTTAAAAGTATAATTATTAAATTATTCGATAAAAATTTATTTTTAAGTGATAAATAATTTTTAAAAAATTTATAAAATTTATAATATTTTTATTTATAATTTTCTTAGAAAATATGATGTGCCCATATTTTATTTTGATGGTAGCAAGTAAGAAAAACTAGTAAAATAAAGGAAGTTTCAAAATGAACCAAAACGACGTGTCGTCTAAAAAGTCACCCTAGGTCAACGAGTCTACCCTGTTCCGCGATACACCCAATCATCACCCCTCTCATAGAAGATAAAACGTTGAAAACCGGAAGAGGGAGCAGGAGATCTGTCGTCAAAGAATAAGGTAAAAAACCTCTAATCGAAGCCCTAATTTCAGTTCTCTTTTCTGTTTGGCCGTTGAGAAAAAATTTCTGTTTCATGATTTATGCTCTATGCTGATTGAAGCTAAAAAACTTAAGCTTGATTAGTGAACAGTTCATTTCTCGCTACTCAAGCCAAAACGAATTCCTTTTTTTTCTATTTCTTTTCTTTTTGCTACATGTGTACCATATTCTTTTTAATTTAACCCTAATTCCTTTGGTTATTGTTAAAGTAGAAGGAAAAGGAAAGTTTGTTTGATTTTAGTATTGTTGGTTAAATCCAAATTCTTAAGAATAATGGTTTGTTACAGTGTAAGTGGATGAATTTGTGAAAATATTTTATATTGAAATCGGATTCGAATTGTGGTGTTGCTCAGCTGCTGGAGTGCTATGGAGGCTATTGTTAGGGCTTTGGGGGCAACAGTGAAAGGTATTAAGAAGGAGCATTTTGTGTAAAATTCAGAAGATTAGGATCGGAAGCAGTCTTTTGTGAACAGTGAAGATTCATTGATCTTGTTGAGTGACTATGGCCAAAATATCAGCTATATGTGATACATGTTATGGTGGAAAGTACTGCATTTCATTTGGAGTAGTAGTCTTTTTCTTTATAAGGAAATTTTCATTTGGTGGAAGCTTGAAGTAATTGAGTGTACTTTAATTTTGATTTTATATAGACCATCTCTTGTACTTCTTATTCTCGTTAAATTTTTTTTTTTTTTTAAAAAATGTATAAAAATTTTTCATTAAAAAGTCAGCATATTTTTAGTTAAGAAGCTGATATATGCTGTCGTTGGCTTTTGGATGATGTTTTTGTTGTCATAGTTTACTTGTGATATTTTTTTGGTGGTGATATGGTACATGGCTTGATTGGGCACTAAAAGAAGTTCATTTCATGCAGGGTAATCTGGGTGGTCAATTAGTGGACCTGTTACACTGGATATTGCCTTCTTGTTTAGATATGGAAGCCGAGGATGTAATCGACCTCTCATCTTCCAGTCCTTCTGGTTTTGAAGATGAGAACAATGAAGTTCATGGTTTTGATAATGCACCTAGCCAATCTGATTCTCAACCTAATGATTCTGAGAAGGAAGAAGATGAATCAAAGGATGAGAGCATGGATCACAATGAACAAAATGTTGAGATTGAAGATGGTCAGTTAATAGAGGAAAGATTAGTAGGCAAGGATGTTGTTGATGACTCATCTATTGCGCACATGAATGCTGAGGTGACTGAAACTATTATAGAATCAGACTCTACAGTGCATGTTCAAAATGGCTGCCATCAAGTCCAAAATCGAAGTCCAAACCACAAACACAAGATAGATGTCAGCTGTATCCTGTTTTCACATTTGATATCCTGACCTCATTTCTTGTATGTTACTATCAACCCTGCATGCACTAACCTTTTTTCTGGAAACCAATCCAAGTGGTCTTTACTTTAACATATCACCTAAATAAATGAATGCTCCTAATTTTTCTTTTCCTTAATTCAACATGGCAGCTATATCCGGTGTTAAGAGAGCCCGGATGACATGCGATGAAGAACAACCGTCAGTACATGTAATCTATAATTCTTTAACAAGGTTAGGATTGGGAGTACTTATTGCTACTTGAAAAACAAAAAAAAATGGAAAAGGAAAACCAAGAGCTGGCTCCTCTTTGAGATTATATCAGATGCTCTTTAGTTAAATACTCGGTAATCTTTTTTCCTTTTCCCAGAGCTAGTAAGCAGAAACTTGAGGAATTATTACAGCAGTGGTCAGAATGGCAAGCTCAATCTGGCTCATCAAATGTAAGTGCTGCAGGTGGAAGTTTTCTGTTTTTTTTTTTTTCATTTTCTTACCCATCCTAGTTTTCTCTTCTTCTGAAGTTAAATGCTTTATTATTTAAAATTATACTGATTAACATCTTTTTCATTTATGAAAATGTCAACTGAAGTGACTTGGGTTAGGTAGCATACATTGTATATCAGATATAGCACATTCTTGGACAATTCTTATATGAACCATAGTGAATATGGTACCATTTAGACCTTATAAGATGTATATTCCAAAAAGGAGGACTAAATGTATACTTTTGAAGTTTAAGATGAAGTCCTAAACCTGCTCAGTATCCTAGACTATTTGTCTAATCAATTTGATGAATAGGGGATTTGCTTAATGGTGAAGGATGTCTTACATTTTAAGTGCTCATTTATGAATCATGCTAAAGACAAGGAACTCGATTTTTCTTGAGGATTTCTTGCTTGTATCTTGATGGAAGCAGAGGGATGATAGCTAGTGAGAGAGTTACTGAAGTTATCTTGCTTCATTATTTGTTGGGAAAAATGACATTAGTCTTTAGGATAAGAGATTGGTTATAAGTCTTTGTAAGATGACAGACAAGGTTAACAAGATTACAAGATAATGCAATTGATAGGAGTGAGTTAGGGGTGGAGAATTCTTTTTGCATGTCTTGCCTTTACTCACTTGTTGTAACTGGAACTTTTGTGGATTATGAACAAGCACAAGGGCATAAGGTGGGTTTGTCCAGTGAATAGACGTGATATAAACTAACTAATTCCTTTAGATGAGCTCTATTTAATTGGCTGGGCCCTTCTCTTTCTCCTTTTGAGTTCATAGATAAGCTCGATGTTCTTTTATGTCATTTGATCAAGGATTTTAGTTGTTTACTTTCTTCTATTGAAGCAGTAAGTCATGATAATTGCTTTTGAAGAGTGGTTGATTGGTGGCTGGGAGTAGAAATTTCAAGCTCATTAGGGTATTGGTGAGTTTTTTTAAACTAGCTTTTGTGGGTTGCACCAGAAGCTCCATTAACTCTCTTATCTAGGATCATATTTCAGAGTAGTATATACTGTAATTTTTTTATCCTATGAAGTCCAAAAACTCTCTTTGATAAACAATTGCAGAGAGTAGGTTTGTTCTACCAGTGGAATAGTGTTCATTGCTCTGCTGCTTGGTTTAGAAACTGAACCAATTGAAAGTAGCTTTGGAGATTCTTGTTGCCAGATATGGGAATGGTTAGGGTTTGTATGCAAATATCTGAGAAGTATTCAGAAAAGCAAATGACTTGTTTCTGGTTGGTTTCAATTTGAGGCAGGTAAGAAATTAAATATTCTGGCAGTGTAGGCAGTGATGAACCCTTGATTTAATAATCTTCTCACCATTGATTTTTTTACTCACAACAAGGAGTCATGGATAATTATTCTTGTATTCTTTTGAGAAACTTGATTTTCTATTTTTAATAAATAAGAAGACTTGTAGGAAAGTTGTAAATGAGAATTCCACCTAAGTTCACAAAAGATTAGTGGGAAGTGCCCACGGCAGAAGAATTGAAAATGTAATTTGAAATATCGTAGAAACTTAAAGAGAGAAAAAGAAAGTTTGAAACATCATAGAAGCTTAAAGAGAGACAAACAACTAGATAGCAAGTTTTTCTTTTGAGTTAATATAGTCCTGGATGAAGTGATGAATGGTCTCGTATTGCTGTCTCAAGTATGTTTATCGTTTGGGAGGGAGTATGATATTTTCATTCTTAATAAAACATGTCATAATTAATGCCTCAAGCTTATTTGAAGCTCCAAGTTGTATTTTGCATTTGCACTGTGGCTCTGTTTATTAAGACTATGGTTGTCGGGCTTACCCATTGCTGTATCTGCAATTTTGTTTGTTGATGGATGTACTGAACCTTGAAGTGAGCTTGGTTGGGGCTCTTGTTCTAATTCTTATAGGACCCAAATGAAGTCATTGAATCTGGTGAAGAGACATTCTTTTCTGCCATATGTGTCAGCAAGGAGAAGGGCTCTGCAGTGGTAAGTTTCCTGTTTTATCTCTACATCGTTAAAAACATTTAGTTTGTGGGCTATGCATTAATCTTATATTTATTTTTCTGTTAGAAATCATTTTTGGAGCTTCACATCCTGATTATCTTTGATGTCAATACCTGTTTCGTTAACCTTTCCCTCTATTTAAGCTGATTGATATGATTGTTGTAAATGATTTTTCCAATTTCAAAAATCACTTTCCAACTTATTTTCTTCAAATGATTATGTGGCTTATTTGTCCTTGTGTTCCATTGCTTCATGCTTTATGTCGATTTGTTTCTTTGAAGTGTTCTTTTATGTGTAGTCTTTTTGGATAGACAACCAAACAAAGAGTCAGCAGAACAAGCAGTTCATTCCTTTGGATAGCAACACCACACCTCTTTATGATCGTGGATATGCATTAGGTTTGACTTCAGGGGATGGTTTGAGTAATTTGGAGAGGTAAATGCTCTTTAAATTTATATTTCCCATGATGAGAATTTCAGTTTTATCTCAAAATTACTAGAAATATACATTCATTTACACCCATAGGTTGGGCATTATTGGAAGATATCAAATAGATCTCAGTGGTAGTTTTGTTAGTCTGCATCTCTTATTTCATATTGCTCAGTGATTTGTCCTGTACTTTGCAGAGGCTTGGAGATAGTAGATGATGCTAGTCGTTGTTTCAATTGTGGTTCTTATAATCATGCTTTAAAGGAATGCCCTAAGCCTCGTGATAATGTTGCTGTCAATAATGCTCGAAAGCAACACAAGTCCAAACATAATCAGAATTCTGGTTCTCGCAATCCAACACGATATTATCAAAATTCTGCTGGCGGGAAGTACGATGGCTTAAGGCCTGGTGCCCTTGATGCTGCAACACGGCAACTTTTAGGTCTTGGGGTAATGTGATTTCTCTATTTCTTCCGCTCTTTTAACTCTTCATGCGCTTGTTGTAGTGTGCCTTTGAGTTATCCATCAATATTAATATGACTACTCATCAATGCTCTATATGCTCATATATTAGGACATTCCACACTTTTCTTCAAGTGTGACGCATTCCACATTTCATGCTTGCACTTTCCTTGATCAAGGTTATCATTGCTCCAAGTTATTGCCCATTGTTGAACTGTTAACAATAGTATCTATTTAGTGTGTGATTGTATGAACCTTTTTAAAATGTTGAGCTTCCTCCATCTAAGCAAATTGAGATGCTTGGTGTTATGATTGTATGTTGAAGTTGTTCAAGTTACTTGTCTTTTTCTTATAAATGTAGCAGTGATAGATGTCTATTATCAATTTTTTTGTTGGAAGACACACCAATTGTTTTGAATGAATTTGGCTTCTTTGATGACATATAGTGGTTAAAATTTGTCTTATTTGTTGCACAGGAGTTTGATCCACCACCTTGGCTTAATAGAATGAGAGAACTTGGGTACCCACCAGGATATCTAGGTGAGCTAATGACTTGTGCTTATATATGTTATATATTAGAAAATCCCAGATGTGAATGTCTGCACTTATTATAATGCTGATTTGGAGTAAATCAGTTTTGTTTTGAGTGAATCAGCTGATTCTGCAGGAGAGGACTGCATATATTACATGCACCATATTTGCTTGCAGTTTCATCAAATAGATTGTGAAATGCTTGTTCAGTAATTTTGTCAAATTTCATTTATGCACATAACACTCATCATCATGTGTGTAGACCCAGAAGATGAGGATCAGCCATCAGGGATTACTATATACGCTGATGGGGAAAGCAAGGAAGATCAAGAGGATGGGGAAATTCTTGAAACAGATCCTCCTGCACCAAGAAGGAAAAAGACTGTTGACTTTCCTGGAATAAATGCCCCAATCCCAAAAAATGCAGATGAAAGACTTTGGGCAGCTAGGCCTTCAAACTCCGATCCATATAGGGACAGATCACACCATCGATCACACCACCATTCAGAATCACATAGCAGAGGGCATTACCATGAACAAAGGTGGTCTAGGGATTCCAGAGACGATGGTCCACCCGGCGTTGAACCAGTGTCAAGCTATCCTCCGAGGCATGGTGGTTATGAATATTACAGTTCTCACAGTAGAAGCCCTACCTTCGGGAGAGCCCTATCCGACAGAGGAAGGAGCCCATTGGTATATGATGATTATGTGACTCGTGGTTCTTTTGCTTCACCATACTCCTCAAGTAGACACATGTCACCACCAGATTATGGAGTAGACGGATACTGTGATGACCATAATCGCGATCATTCATCTCGTAATATGGACGAGTATGACAGGCATCGCCATCGTAGCAGTAGGTGGTAAGCAGAGTTGAATACATTGTTATAGCAGTAATTTGTAAAGATGCTCGTTCCTGATAGATCTCACACCTGATTTCATCCCCCATGTAGCAAATAGGGATTCTTGTACTATCAAATAGATTATTAGATGGACAATCTTTTGTTGGGCTAAAGTTTGTTTTGCATAATATGTTAAAGACATATTAGATTTCAGAGCTGCCTAGAATCTCTCTGTTTTAATTATAAGCAGCGGGTATCAAATCAAAATTATTATTCCTTGAAACTAAATGCTCTGGCAATTAAACAGCCTTATCTTAGTCTTCTGTACCCACATTCATTACAACATGGAAGCTTCCAAAATTGTGAATTGATTCCAATAAGCCCTGTATGTTGTTATCATTTTTATCATTAAACTAAAAATTTATTATGAACTCTGATAAACATTAAACATCAGATATTTTATGCTCAAGAACCCTTGGGTGGACTCGTATGGCAATCTAATGCAACCTGAGTTCTAAAGGAAACAAATTGCTCAACTTCTATGTCCTGTAACAATATCATGAGACTACTTGATGAACATTCTTCAAAGTGACATCTAAATGACAGTGAGTACTAAAGCTTTAGGCTATTTCAAATACGATCATCTTCATAGTTCATATCCTTCCACGGGCATTGAGATCTTGGTAAACACATAATGCATACACATGCTTATTGCGCATAGTTATGGTAATTAGCAGGGAATGTCTTTTACCAAGAAGCAAATGTCAAAATTATTTGTTATATGTGGTTCCATGGAATTCTTCTTCTAGGATTGTGAAATTTGGTTTTTTATGATCCGAGAGATGAGTCATTTGGCATATTAGGATATATTAGGATTTAGTCCTTGTTCAAGAATAATGAATCTTCCACTGTGTGCGGAAGCATTTTATTAGACAGTGAGGATCGTGAATGACCTTCTGTTATTTTATGCTTTATTTACTTGTTAATTCTTGTGGAAAGATTGATGTAGAACTAGAAGATGGATCATTTGATTTGAGAGAAAGAGAGTGGATAAGAGAGAAAGACAAGGAAGAGAAATATAAGAGGAAAAGGGATTGCAAACAGGATTTCTATATGTTCAAATCAATCAAAATATAATTCAAAAGAATGATCAAGGCCTATTTATAGAGGCAGACCAAACCTGGAGGAAACTAAATTATACAGGCAATATCCCTGACAACAAGATCTTCCTGAACAAAACAAAAGTAAGGACAGAGGGGTCTTCGGCTCTTCCTTGGCTTATAGCCCCTAGATCGATAATGGATCTACTTGCTACACATGAAGCAGCTAGATGCACACAGATGGGTCCAGGAGCGTTCAGATATCTGCCTTCATAACAGGCCCAGAGGATCTCTATCTTGGAATTTTCAGGACATGAAGATTCGAAATATCATTTTAATCTGATTTCAGTGGGAGTTAGGGTTATTTTTCCTTTTTTTTTACTTCTAGGAGGGAGGCAGGGTAGGTGGGGATGGGGGTGGGGGTGGTAAAAAGAATGGAAAAATGATTGTGAGATCATTATTTAAATCCTTGCAGAATCAACTAGTTCAAATTTTTTCTTGATATGAATCTCCATAAATCCAAAAGCAAGTTACCTGAACTTTTTATTACTTAAATGTTTTCCCGGAGAAACATATGAACCAGGAGACACTTATTCTTGTTTGAAGACTTTGATCCAACATATAATGGATGATGGATGTCCGGCCCACAAGTTGCCTACCATGCTACTTCCTCCTCGCTTGCCCACCGTGGATTGGGGACATGATTGTATCTCAGACGGAATGACATCATAGCACCAACAATCTTCTTTGTCGTCAGTCAGTTACATGCATTTTATATTTTACAAAAGCATTCAAAAAATTTCCAACTCTTTTAATTGGCTGGCAGCGACAAGGATGAAAGCAGGTGCATGGAGTCAGTCAACCACTCACATACCCAGTGGTGCCATGTTCCTATAGTACATCCACGTTTTGCCTGTCAGCAAATGATAATTCAAGTTCGGTAGCTGTCGTTTCTCAATTATTGATTGAATGAAGATTCTTTTGATAATTTGATAATAGCCATCTATCTAACATCTTAACAACGGTTGCTTTCAATGTGCAACTTCAAATATTTACCAAAAAATCATTCCCCTTCTTTAGACTGAGCATTGTAATTAGAATTTTTGTGCATCTCCAGTAATTCCTGCATCGCTCAACCTCCCGAAATTGATTCACAAAATCTGCCGTCTAAAGCCCCAATTCCAAACATATTTCCAAGTTCTGATTGGAGGAGAAGAAAAACAATTGCAAAATACACCAAAATGAATAAAAATATATACGGAGTACAGTATGCAAACAATCATTCCTGCCAGGAATGGGAAAATACAAACATTTGGTACAAACAATCCAGACGAGGAAGCCGAGCTGAGTCCAGTGGTAAATAGGCACTGGTCATTTGCTACATCAAATCTAATCCCGGGCTGTACTAAAATGATTATAATAGCCCCAGAATCTGAACCCTAACAAAAGAAGAAAAGAGCGCAAAGAAATTTCAACCCGCTATTCTGAATTAAAGATCTCCGCACTCATAACTACGTTTAAATTGTTAATACACACTACTACTACACATCAAAGATCTAACAGCAATCCTAACAAAGTTGACACAATCAATCAAGACGTTATCACCAACTGGGGTACAGAACTAACAACACTACGTCGTGAAGAAAGTCCAGAGCTTCTTTCCTATCGAGACTTCACCAGGATGTTCATACTCATCACCGTCATCGCCATTCAACCCAGAAGCATCTTCTCCATGAGATTCATTGCTGGACCCATCCATATCAACGTACTCCCCTGCTCCTTCTGGTGTTCCATTCACCTCTTCACTCAGTGCCACAGTCTCGGCTAACTTCTTTGATGCATCGTTGGCGTCAAGTGCTCCGCCCTGTCACATAAGTGTAAGATATCGTGATACCAAAATCAGTTTAATGTCAAAAATTGCTTTGCATTCTAGAGATATTAAGGAAAAGAAGGGAAGGTAAAAAGGAATAGAAGAAAGAGGCCATCCATACAATCTAACATATCCTGGCTTTTTCATGGAGATGGATATCAGCATCCTTACCTGCACTAAGTGTGTGCTTCTGCCATTCTCGCTTACAACACCCACTGAATTTGCAGGAGCAACTTTGGAGTAGACAAAATCATCTTCCCGGGCACCTAAAACACCTTCAGACTCTTCTTCCTTTTCTTGGTTAGGTTCAGAAAAAGCTTCACCAGCTGCAATAGGCACTCCACTGTAAACCATTTAACAGACGTGTTAGTTGCTCAACCATGAACTAAAAAAGTCAAATATGACATTTTAAATATAAAATATACAATAGGCATCCTTCCAATCACTCAAACAGAAGCATATTTTCCCTTTAGGACTGGCAGAAATGTAACTCAAAAAATACCCATCTTCAATTAGACTACCCAGACTTAAATAAAAGTTTTGCCCCCTTGGCAATTTACACCACCCCAGAATACCAGTCAGTCAACTTAATTGTTTCAGAGTCTGCCAAAGGGAAGAAGGCAAATGTATTTATACACTGCATGGTCAGGGAGGGAAAGAAATAACTGGAAAACCACATAAACGTGTTTATAGACCATGAGTCACTTGAAAACATATTGTTCAAGGTTTTATGTACTGCATGGTACAAGGGAAGGCTCAGAAAGAACACTCTGGTTGGGGTTGGGGGTGAGACCGCACCAGAAAACCTGTCCATCAACTTTTCAAGTGACTCAAGGTCT
>CP135578.1:3211982-3247043 GCA_032401905.1 Swietenia macrophylla | reverse complement strand
ATGGAAGTGAATTTAGTTTTATTGGGTCTAGATATTTAATTAAATTAACAAATTTCTCTCCAATTATATATAATAATGATTAAAAATAAAAAATTATTAAAATTTTATATTACTAAATAATTTTTAACAAAACTTTAAAAACGTAACAAAATTATCGCATTTTTTAAAATTTTAAATTTATTGTAAATTTTTATTTATAAATTTAATCGTTCAATTTATTAAATTTAAGACGTCGTGTAATTATATTGTCACGGACAAACCCTATCACTTCCGTTCATTAACCACAACCATTGCATCAACGTATAATGACTTTAGTACTTAAATTCAATATAAAAAAAGCACATCACATGTATGTATATACATAACTTGTAAAGCAAGGTAACAAGCTTTTTCTAGAAAGTGGGTTTGGAAATAAGCTAGAATTTGATTAAGAGCTGGTAACATGTAAGATAACAAATGATGTGTGAGTGGCACATGGAATCAAGTGTAAAGGGACCACTAGAATGTATGGATTATTCTTTTTGTGGAGGAGAATGATGATAATTTTGGCACAATACCAAATAGGATACATGAGGGGATGAGCCTTAAATTATCTAATTTTTATTCAAACACTTGGCAATGCTTGTAACACATTCAAATGATGGTTGAATTTATTAATTAGATTGTATTATGTTATTAATTGGAGGTCTATTTTTGTTTGAAATGTCGTTGAATGAAACTTTTTGATATAATTAAAAAGAAATAAAAAATTATAGAAGAATAAAAAAAATGACAATGTGTTAATTAAAAAGTCAATTTTCTGTAAATATATGTTGTTTATAAGGTAAAGGTTACTTTGATTTTATACTTAATCCAAAATGAAATTAGGTGGATCACTTTTAAAATAATGTAATTGACCTTATTGGTTTAATTCGATTTTATTTTTTTTAATCTAAGTTAAAAATTAATCTAAATACTTAAATTTAATTGTAATTAATTATATTTTAATATGATAAAATTACATATAAATATCTTACACGTGTTTGAAAGTAAAATTTAAAATTTTATCTAATTTTAGTTATTTTTTATTTTAACGTCAAATAAAAAAAATTGAGATAATCTAAAATAGAATAAAAAAATTATTTCAATTAGGTCTTTCTAGTTGGCTCATTTCATCGATTTTTTATCCATTATTGTAACAACTAAGTATGGAAGGATTCTTATAACAAAAATTATTGATTGAAACAATGGTCCATAGATTTAACAAGAAAAGGTAAAATACAAAAAATAAATTTTAATTCATCACCAAAAAAATATAAATATATGTACAACAAAATTTAATATTTAACCCATTATATTCAATATAGTGGGAAAAACTTTTCATTTTCATAAATAAAAATATAATTTATAAATTTATATTGAATAAAATTTTTGTAAAAATGACCATGTAACCTTTGTACTATTAAAATTTGACCATTACAATAAATACAATGTCATTGTTAGATTAGGATTAACAAAGTAAACTTGTAACCAAACACATTGATTACTGTTTTTGGTTTAAGAAACGAAAAACAGTTTCCTGAAAACGGTATCGTAATAGCTACTCTAGGTTTTCTTCACCCGTCAATAAGAATTTTTAGGTGATATGATCTAAACCTAGCGAAAGACAGAGAAAGGAGGTTCACTTGAGCTAGCTAGCCTCTCGTTCTACCCTAATTGCAAAAACAACCAAATAATAATCTAAGAATCTAAGCTTTTCTGTTTCTTTCTTGCATGCAACGTTGTTTTTGTCACTGTTCTTTTACCTTTGACAAAAATTCAAGAGAAAATAGGAAAGGAATAACAGGGAAAACCCTCTGGTAAAGGGGAAATGGCGGCGGCGGCGGCAAAGGCAGCGGAAGCACCCAAATCTTCTTCAAGTGGGTCTGCTGATTCGTACATCGGCAGCGTGATCAGTTTGACTTCCAAGTCTGAGATTCGTTACGAAGGTGTTCTCTTTAACATAAATGCTGAAGAATCTAGCATCGGTTTGCGAAATGGTAATTTTATTTTAAATTTCTTTTTTTTTTCTCTGCATCGAGTCTTATTTTGGTGCTGTGCTTTCTGGGTGTCTATGGAATTTCAATTTTTATCAAATTTAATACGAGGGTTCAAGGAAATATGCAAGTTTGACGAGGAGCGTTGGAGCTCAGTGAAAGCATTATGTTGACGAGTCGACGATTAACTTTGTATATATCTTTAGCCTTATGATGTTATAATGATTGCATAAAGGCAAGGTTACAATATTTTTTATGACAAGATGCCAATGGTATCATTAAAAGAAAGTATCTTATTGCACTCTAGGAAATAGATTTGCAATGCTCGGAATGCTGCATGAATTATGTGCTTTATCATTGTGTGCTTTCATTCTCAAAGTTTTCCATGTTAACTCCTTGATCTCTATACGTATCAAACATGATACCGGGTGGTTTTGTTTCAACCATTGCCATGATTTTAAACTTGTAGCATTCAGCATATGATAGTCAAATTTAGGGACTTATGAATTAAAAAAATAATATGGACACTTGTTTTTCGATGAAACAGGCTTCAGTGTTGTTGTGAGTCCACAACTTTAAGTTCATTTTGTCCCTATATGCTCTCTTTTGTCCAACCAAGCATGACAATAGCATCTTTCTCTCGCTCTTGATTGTTTTGTCATGTATGTTTTATTGAAATTTATGATCAAAGGAATATTTTCTGTTTAAACTGCAGCTATTATAATGTTGTTATATATCTCATATGTTTGATGCTACTCTTATTACATATTTTTAGTAGTATATAGCTTAAAGAAATGATGCTGGGTGACAGTGATTAATTTTCTTTTCTCTATGTGAAATCTCTTGCTGTTGGTTGTTGTAGTGAAATGGTCTACATTGGAGAATGAAGGCATTTATTCTTTTTCAATGTATCTTCTTTTCTTTCGTCTCGTCCCTTTAATTGTATTTACCGATGTAAACAATGTTGGTTGATTCCAAAATATGTTACTTTGCAGTAAGATCTTTTGGAACAGAAGGGCGAAGAAAAGAGGGTCCCCAAGTTCCCCCAAGTGACAAAATTTATGAGTATATACTATTTCGAGGAAGTGACATCAAGGTATAGCCAACAATTAATGTTGAGGTTTTTATGCTTTGCATATTGATGATGGAATGCTACATTTTGGCAATTTACAGCTAAGCCTTTATGCTAGGATTGTGAGAAAAAGTTCAGTGTCTGAATTTTTGGTGTTAAGAAGACAAATTTTATTTGTTGTAAATGAGGTTTATATCATTGGTTGACATTATTCGGTTATCATTGTTTGTGATGCTATCTTATTTTCCACTCTCAGACCAGAGACAAAACACAAAGGTCAAGTTTATACAGTGTGCTGCTACCCATTTCTTATTAATTGCATAAGTCTTTAAAATTGTTTATAACTTTCATTAGAATCTTTTTTCTATGCTTTATTTATCTTATTATATAATATATTTGCCAAAAGCTTTTGTCTATAGGCTTCTTGTATAGGTTCAAATTTAATGTATTCTATATCAACTATTTAATTAAGATTGGAAGGAATTTATTGGCTTGGTTTAGGCCTTCACTTATTGACAATATCAATATGATGCCAAGTGGTGGCAATAGCAGGATACCTATTCACTAACTGTTGGCTTTGATCTGCCCAATTTTGTGGCAAGAGTAATCAGTAAGATCAATGTTTCATGGTTATGCTCAGATATTAGTGATAGTGTTGTCCATAGTTTGCTAAGATAATAACATAGAATCCACTCAGCTAACTATAGCTCAAGTTTTCACCAGGTTGCTATCAGGCATTACGAGTTGAGCATTTCATCTGCTTTATCAAGAATCTGTTTGTGTGTTTACCTTTTATGAAAATTCTATTGATTTTGTCTCTGATAGGACTTCGTATTTCAGCCTATTACTATATTGTTGTGCTTTTTACATGCATTCTCTTTTGCATTTGTTTGCAGGATTTGCAGGTCAAATCATCCCCACCTGTTCAGACTGCATCATCCATACACAATGATCCTGCTATTATACAGGTAATTAAAGTCCGCAAATCTTAACTTTCAATAAGGTTAAAAAAAATTTCCAAAAGTTATATGCTTGTCTGTGAATAGGTTTTGTACATTCTTTTTCTTTTTGTGTTTGTCTATAATGGGGTTTGATCATCCTCCGTGCTTGATAACAAATAATCATGATTTTCCTGAGTTCACAGATGTTTGTTTCCTTTCCTTTTGCAGTCTCACTATTCTCAACCTGCAATTGCATCTACAAACTTGCCTTCTGGTTCTGGATCTGTACCAGATCTCAGTTCCCATACCTCACAGATTGGACTTTCCAGACCTACTTTTCAAGGCAATGCTGCCCTTTATCCACCGGGCGGCAGTTTAGGTGTGTGGGGTCCATCACCCTTGCCAACAACAAATGGTAGTGGGCTTCCCATGCCAATGTACTGGCAAGGTTTCTATGGGTCATCAAACGGGCTTCAGCCGCAGCAGCAACCTTTGCTCCAACCTCCTCCTGGATTGTCAATGCTACCTTCTATGCAGCAATCTATGCAATATCCTGGCATGAATGCTTCACTGCCTACAGGGGTATCCAGCTTACCGGCTTCCCAATTGCCAGAACAACGGCTGTCGTTGATGCCACCCATTAGTACAGGCACCATGAATTTGCTGTCTCCCATGCTTCCTGCACAATCTTCTGCACCGATTTCAGACTCATCAACAAATCTGATTCCTGAGAAGTCTACTATTCAAATTCTTCATACTGTAGCTACAACTAATAGCTTGCCTTTGGTATCTCCACTGAATTCTGGTTTGGATAATACTGCTATTGCGCCACCAGTTTCTGAACCTAAATCAGTCCCTGGTCCCAAATTACCATTTCAAAGCATATCTGAATCTGCCTCTTCAGTTGTGGGGATGTCAAGTTCTATTTTGAATGATGGAATAATGCCTTCTTTGGTAACCCCTGGTCAGCTTTTGCAGCCCGGTCCGCCCACAGTATCTTCATCCCATTCTTCGCAAACAGCTAAGAAGGATGTTGAGGTAGTGCAGTTATCATTGTCAGAGACACTGCCACTACTGGCACCAGTAGCAGCAACAGAAGTGCAGGAACCATTATTACCATTACCTTCAACAGCCAACCATAAGGTATTGCTGCATTATCTGACTACCATAGATGAAAGTTTTGTGACTACATTATATGAGAAACAATAGACAAATATCCTACGGAATTAAGTCTACTGCTTTGAATTAAACTATATATGCAAAATGGCATTTTTAATTTTCTTACTTTCTCTTTTACTTTTTTGTTTATTTTAATTTCATTTGGGCATCTAGCCTTTGGGGGAGAGATGGTTTGGAAAGTTGTTTTGTTGAGAATATTATTATTATTATTATTATTATTATTATTATTATTTCTAAATAACAACCACTTGACCTAGATGCATGAAGCAGACAGAACGCTCATGAACTTCACAACAAATATAAACACAACTTATAATAATTTAATTGATGGACAAATAGGGGATTTGAGCAGAAAACCACTCAGTCAAACTTGCTCTAATAACATAAGTAGCCATTTGATAAAAGCTTTAGCCATTTACTAAGGGCCCAACAATAGTTAATTTCTTGTGACATGATGACAAGATTAGACATCATTTAATTTCTTTTTATTTCCTAAATTGCTGTTCTGTGCTTTTCAAGTCAGATCATTCATGGATGGAGATCAATGACGTGTGTTTGTTTTGAAGTTTCTGTTGTTATTTTCATTTTCATTTTCCAATCCAGCCGCACGGAGCTCCTGCATACAGTCAACAAAGTTATAGAGGAGGAGGACGCAGTAGAGGAAGAGGAAGAGCAAGAGGAAATGAGGTATTTATTACTTTTCTTTTCATTGCTAGGATGTCACTGCAGCGTACATTAGACCTTTTCTATTTTCAAGTGTCTCCTGCAGTAGCAATGGCGTATGCTTGATATCCTCGTACATTTTCTCTAGTATTTTTTGTTGTTGCCTCTTTGATAATTACCCTACCTAGTCAAAATATCAAGTTTGATATTAATGTTGGATTTAAGTTCCTCTCTCTCTTTTTTCAATTAAGAAAAAAAGGAAATTCGTTGAGATGTTATGTGCCTTTAAGTTTACCTGTGTGTCATTCCTTCAGTATGATGAAAATTTGGTGTAGTCTTTAAGGGACTTTAAGTGGTTTGTTGTAAATGCTATGAACGATCATATTTTTTGTTACGATGATTCTTGCATTTTGCTAATCAGAAGAGCTTAGTGTTCTGCGTAGTCTGTACCATCATGTACTTTTTTTTGGTTTCAATTTCTAAGTATGCTGAATATCAGACTTATTCTGTTTTGCTTTTGTAGGACCTTCAATATTATTGGTTGATTAAACTGCTTCTGACTTCAGAAATTTATGCATCCCATAAATCACAGTGACTGTTACTTGGCATTTGACATTTTCAATATTTTTTATTGCAGCTTTCACGCTCCGCCACAAGATTCACAGAGGATTTTGATTTTACAGCTATGAATGAGAAATTTAATAAAGATGAAGTATGGGACAATCTTGGTAAAAGTAACAGAGCTCAAGAAGATGGGGATAATTATCAAGATGAAGAAGATGATGGATCTTCAAAATATGAAAACAAGGTAAATATTGCTCCACGTCTTCTCTCTCTGTCACTCACAAATGCACATGACTTTTCAAAGTGAATTAAGCATAGAATGGAAATATATTAATTGCTATTGTTAACACTTGCTTCACTGTTATGCAGCCCGTTTATGTGAAAGATGACTTCTTTGATTCCCTATCCTGCAATGCCCTAGATGGTGGATCGCGAAATGGGAGGACTAGGTTTTCAGAGCAAGTAAGAAGAGATACTGAGGTATTATGTATATTATTACTACTTCTACATCCAATTTATTGGTCATTTTCTATTTTGGCAAGTAATATCATTTGTGTTTAGCCCCATCCCTTTGCAAACTGAACTTCCCTACGTATAATCCTATTGTTATTAAATTACATGTTTATCTTACACCACTTACCGGTTTGGAAGTTTGAATATCTTTTGAATTGGTAAAGCTATGAATTCTAATATATGTACATTCCACAATGATCATTATTTAGACCTTTGGCAATTTCTCGAGGTATCATGGTGGACGAGGAGGTGGCCGTGGACCTTATCGAGGTGGCAGGTCACACGGCTCTTATCATGGAAGAGGCTATGGGTACGCTCCACGAGGTGGTGGATATGGCATGTCACGACCACCCTCCTCCGAGTCTTGACTTGGGGGTGTTTTCAGTGCAATAATAGGGGGTTTAATTTTAGATGTGTTGAGTATGCTACCAAGATCAGATAATACTTGTAAGGTGGATACATTTGTACTCTTCTACTGTGATTTTGTTGTTGAGATTGATTTTAGCTAGAAAGAAGCAAAAACCAAACAATACAAAGGATTGGATTGCATTGGATATCCTTGTATGATCGTAGAGTTTTTGAAGTTTTTTAGATTCGGTTTAGCAGCATTTTCTCTTTTTGCCTGGCTTTCTTTCTTCATGTGGAGGATTCCATAATTTCTTCATGATAAACTTTTTCCTCCCACCGGCTTTGGCTACAGAATTGCTTCCAATTTTCTCTGAAACTGCAAGTGTCATACTTGGTACAACTATAAATACAATTTTACCCCCAGGTGAAGGTAGTCACAACGTACCCATCTAATTTCCCTTCAATTTCTCACCATCTTTAAAACCACCCCCCTCACCACAACACCCCCCCCCCCTCCCAAAAAAAAAAAAATAATAATTCAATTCCATTTTATTGGAAGTATTTTTAATTTTTATTTTTTTTAACAAAAAAATTCCTTCAAAATCAACACCTCAATTGCACCTACATTTTGATAAATTTTTTTAATTTAAAAAATTTAATTTTAAATTAAAAATGACATATTTAACTTGTATTATTAAAAATTTAAGGCACTTGATTTTAAAATTACTGTTATTATGAAATGAAATTATTAAATATAAATAAAACAATGAATGTTTCTATTAAAAATTATTATTTATTAAAAATTTTAATTGTATTAAATTACATTCATACTTGTTATTAATGTAAAATTGACCATTGTTGACAAAGTAAAATTTTATATAGAAAGGGATGGGTGTGAGTTTGAGGCAATTTGTTTTACATGGAAATGAAAAGACTTCAAAAGGGTTAGTTAGTATTTTAATCCCCGAGTATCGAGCAATAACGTTTGTGTCTTCACCTAAGGGTAAAATCGTACTTATAATGATAGTCAGACAAGTCTACTCATCCACTTAAGGAAATACTGTAATTTAATGGATGTGTTTTGACTATTTTCAAAATATTTGCAACCATATGAAAATTGTTAAAATATGAAGGGGCGGGATAAAATTAACACTAATTATTTTCTATAAAAAAAAATTAACCCTAATTAAATCTTTTAAATCCAATACCCAAACCTGGAGGAAAGGACGAAGACAAAGGGAGTTCGGTTGCGTTGGCCTCTCCTTCCCCATAACAGAACAAAAGAACAACAATCTAAGAATCTATTCGCTTTTTCTTGCATGCGTTGTTATTGCTGTCTCGACAAAAGAGCGCATTGAGAAAATAAGAAAGGAAAAATAGGGAATACTCCATAAAGGTAAATGGCGGCAGCAGCAACAGAAGTAACCAGATCTTCTTCAAGTGGGTCTGCTGATTCGTACATCGGTAGCTTGATTAGCTTGACTTCAAAGTCTGAGATTCGTTACGAGGGTGTTCTCTTTAATATTAACACTGAAGAATCTAGCATCGGTTTGAGAAATGGTAATTTTTCATTTTTAGTTTTTGGCTCTCTGGGTTTTTGCCTTTTGCTTCTAAATATTTTTCTTTGGTTGTGTTGAGGCTTATTCTGAAGTTTTGCTTTCTGGGTGCGTATGAAAAATGAATTTTTTAACCAAATTTCAATTTTTTTTTTCTCTGATACAGGTTTTGTGATTTAATAAATTTTGGATGCCTCAGCTCTATTTGTTCTTTCATTTTTATGTCTTTGGGTGTTTAAACTTGCATATGCGGAATTGTGTTGCGTTTAAAGTTACACTTTTTTTTTTAGAGCTTACTAGTGGTTGTTCTATAAACACATTTGTTAATTTTTTATGGCACGAGTACCAATGGTGTCGGAAAAAGAAAATATCTTATTTCACCACTGGAATGAGATCTGTAATGCTTGGAATGTTGCATGAATCTTCGGATGATAATGTAAGTTTGGTGAGTGTGGAATGCTTTGGGTGGATTATACTACATACTCCAAAAGTAGATCAGTTTCATGAACATGAAGTAGTGGAAAATGTTTTGACTGCTGCTCAAGAAGGGGCCAAAATAAAAGAATTTGTTTGCTCTCATAAAAGCCTCAGAGGAACAAGTGCGGCAGGTTCAAGTCTTGAGAGCATTTACTTTATGCACAATGCCAAAGGGTAAATCTGTTGGTGATTCCAAACTGGTTAACATAACTGGAAAACAAGAGTCGCTGAAAGCCCAAAAATATCATAATGGCTTAAAATTTAACTAAAATCTTAAGATCATATGGATTTCTTGAAATTTTGAAGTCGGTTTGGGTTTTATCAAACATATTTTTGATAAGTCATAAGTTTGATCCTGACTAATATATAATTTATAATCCTGTATGATTTAAAATTAGATTGCACTTTATTTTTTGTTTTCATGTTAGGATTTACCAGGATTACTGTATCCCATTCTTCTAGTATGACAAATTATGTTCTTTATCATAGTTTGCTTTTTTGTTAAGGTTTTCAATGTTTATTCCTCGTTCTCTGTCCATATCAAACATCTGATTTGATGGGTTTCATTTTACCCATTGGCATGGTTAGACTTGGAGCAATCAGCTTATGATTGACAAACTTAGGGACTTCTGAATTGTACAAACACATTGGACACTTGTTTTTGGACCAAATAGGCTTCTATGTTGTTGCAAGACCACAACATTACATTCTGTTTGTCCATAGAGATTGCATTTTCTCCAACCAAGCACGAAAATAGCATCCCTTTTCATGTGTCATTTAGGTTTGATTATGTCATCATTGGCATACTGTTTTGCTATGTCTGTGTTTTTTATGGTCAAGGGAATATTATCTGTCTAAAATGCAGCTGTTAGCTATCTCATATATCTGACGTTACTCTTATTACACATTTCTAGAAATGTTAACGTATAATGTTAGGAAATGATGCTGGGTGACAGTGATTAATTTTTCTTTTCTTCCAATGCCAAATCTCCTGCTGTTAGTTGTGGTAGTGAAATGGTCTACATTGGCGAATGAAGATATTTATTAAATTTAGATGCAAACAATGTTGGTTGATTCTAAATTTTGTTACTTAACTTTGCAGTAAGATCTTTTGGAACAGAAGGGCGAAGAAAAGATGGTCCCCAGGTTCCACCAAGTGATAAAATTTATGAGTATATACTCTTTCGAGGAAGTGACATTAAGGTATAGCCAACAATTCTTGTCGAGGTTTTTATGCTTTCCATATATATGACTGAATGCTACATTTTGGCAATTTATAACTGAGCCTTTATGCTTGGATTGTGAGAAAAAGTACAAAGTCTGAATTTTAGGTGTTAAGAAGGCAAATTTTATTTGTTGTGATGCCGGTTATCTCATTGGTTGCCATTGTCTAGCATTATTGGTGATGTTATCTGATTCACCACTCTTGTATTGGGGACAAAAGACCCTAAGGTCAGCAATTAGAAATCAGATTCAAGTTTGTACAGTGTTCATATACCCTTTTGTTATAAATTGCTGAAGTCTATGAAATTGGTTTTAACCTTCATTAGGAAGTTTTCTGTGTCATTTATCTTATTATCTGATATATTTGTTCAAAGCTTTTATGTCTTTAGACATTCTTGTATCACGTTTAAATTAATTGTATCATATATTAGCTAGTTACTGGAAATTTATAAACTGATGTGGAGAAATAATAACAATGCCAGATGGGATTTCTTGTCTTGGTTTGGGCCTTCACTTATGGACAATATCAATGTGATGCCAAAGGGTGGATAGAGAATGATACTGGTAGCCATTGGTATTCAAAATGGTTTTAGCTCGGCATCTGTTTCAATGCTGATTCATTAACTGTTCGCTTTGATCTGGACTTTTTTTTTTTTTTTCTGTCACAATCTGGCTTTGATTTGAATATCTACTTTAATGTTTGGCTGCTCTGCGTATACGGGTTTTGGGGCAAAACTGAGTATACATCTTTATGATTTGATTTCTTGATGACTGTTTGTTGCAGGACTCATCAGTAAGATCATGTTTGATGGTTATGCTCAGATATTCTTGATAATGTTGTCTATACTCCTCTAGGATAATAACATAGAATCTACTAAGCTAACTACTGTATTAGAGTCTGTTTTTGTGTTTCCCTTTATTTATTAAGATTGTATTATTTTTTTTTTCTGATTGGACTTTGGATTTCAGCCTATTATATTATTGCAGTGCTTTATAAATGTATTCTTCTTTGCATCTGTTTACAGGATTTGCAGGTAAAATCATCCCCACCTGTTCAAACAGCATCATCTATACACAATGATCCGGCTATTATACAGGTAACTGAAGTCCACAGACCATACTACAATAAAGTTAAAAAAAGAAGAAAGTTCAAAATTTGTATGCTTGTCTGTGAATAGGTTTTGTACTTTCTTTTTCTTTTTGTTTCTGTGTGTAATGGGATTTGATCATTCTTCATGCTTGATTACAAATAATCATGATTTTCCTGACTTCACAGATGTTTGTTTCAATTCTTTATGCAGTCTCACTATTCTCAAGCTGCAATTGTATCTACAAGCTTGCCTTCTGGTTCTGGATCTGTACCAGATCTCACTTCCCAAACTTCACAGATTGGACTTTTCAGACCTACATTTCAAGGCAATCCTGCCCTTTATCCACGGGGCGGCAGTTTAGGTACATGGGGTCCATCACCCTTGCCAACAACAAATAGTAGCGGGCTTCCCATGCCAATGTACTGGCAAGGTTTCTATGGGTCATCAAATGGGCTTCAGCTGCAGCAGCAACCTTTGCTCCAACCCCCTCCTGCATTGTTAGTGCCACCTTCCATGCAGCAATCTATGCAATATCCTGGCATGAATGCTTCACTGCCTACAGGGGCATCCAGCTTACCAGCTTCCCAATTGCCAGAACAACGGCCTTCATTGATGCCGCCCATTAGTACAGGCACCATGAATTTGCTGTCTCCCATGCTTCCTGCACAATCTTCTGCACCGATTTCAGACTCATCAATAAATCTGATTCCTGAGAAGTCTACTACTCAAATTCTTTGTACTGTAGCTCCAACTAGTAGCTTGCCTTTGATATCTCCATTGAATTCTGGTTTGGATAACACTGCTATTCTGCCTCCAGTTTCTGAACCTAAATCAGTTCCTGGTCCCAAAATGCCATTTCAAAGCACATCTGAATCTGCCTCTTCGGTTATGGGGATGTCAAGTTCAATTTTGAATGATGGAATAATGCCTTCTTTGGTAACCCCTGGTCAGCTTTTGCAGCCTGGACTGACCACAGTATCTTCATCTCAGTCTTCAGAGACAGCTCAGAAGGATGTTGAGGTAGTGCAGTCATCATCAGAAACACCAGCAGCAGCAGCTACAAAAGTCCAGGAACCGCTATTACCATTACCTTCAACAACCGAGCGTAAGGTATTACTACATTATCTGACTTCCATAGAGGAAAGTTTTGCAATTTCATTATATGAGCGACATTAGGCTAATATCCTACAGAATTAAGTCTACTGCTTTGAATTACTATAAGTGCTGTGCAAAATGGCATTTTTATTTTTCTTACTTCCTCTTTTACTTTTTTATTTATTTACGTATATTTTTGTTAGGGCAGCTTTTCAGGAAGAGACAGTTTGCAAGGTTCTTTTGTTTAGAAAATTATTATAATTGTTTTTCTTTTTGTTAAATAACCACTTGACCTTGACGGTTGAACCAGACACAAGCACCCACTAGCTTAACAAAAATATAACCACAACTTATAACAATTTAATTAACGAGCAAGTAAGAGAATTCGACACATAGGCTTCTTGGTCAAGCAGTTGCTTAACATTGTTATATGGCAATTTTTGGCCCAGTTAATTTCTTTGGAACATCTTGACATTATTAGGCAATTTTCTTTCCTACTTTTCTATTGTGTACTTTCAGTGTGTGGTCAGATTATCAATGGATTGAAATCAATGACTTGTTTTTTATTTGAAGTTTCTATTGTTTTTTCTGTTTTCATTATCCAATCCAGCCTCATGGAGCTTCTGCATACACTCAACATAGTTATAGAGGAGGAGGACGTGGTAGAGGAAGGGGAGGAGGAAATGAGGTATTTATTGCTTTCTTTTAATTGCCAAGGGTGTCATTGCAGCATACATTAGTTATTTTTTTCTTTCCATGAGTCTCTTGCAATAGCAATAGCATATGCTTGATATCCTTGTTTCTCTCGTATTTTTGTTATTGTCTTTAAGATAATGACACTACCTAGTCAAGATATTGAATCTTTCAAGTTTCATGGTTGACCTTAATGTTGGATTTAAGTTCCTCTGTTTTCATGAAAAAAAAAAAATGACATTGGTTGAGATGTTATGTGCATTTAATTTAGCCTTGTGCGTCATTTGAAAATTGCGATAGTGAAATTATACCATACCTTCAGTATGATGAGAATTTGCTGTGGCTTTAAAAGGATGATAAATGATTTATTTTAAATGCTGCAGACAACCATTTTTTGCACTATGGTGATTACTGTAATATGCCAATTGAAAGAGCTTAGTGTTCCATCTAGCCTGTACTATCATGTATTATTTCTGTTTCAATTTTCTAAGTACTGCTGAACATCAGAATTGTTCTGTTTTGCTTTTAATGGTCCTTTCATGATTATTGGTCAATATACTTCTTACTTTGCAAATTTATATATTCCATAAGTGTCAGTTTGGGAGTGCTGAAAAAAAATTATGCATTTTAGTGCTTTTTCTTTGGCACTTTCTAGAATAATTTATTGAAATTCTTAATGTTACCTGAAAACAAGTACTGTTTTAATTAGTATTTATTTAATAAATTAAAAATCATCTTGAATGCTAATTAAATTTGATAAACATGTTTTAAAAAAATAGCTAAACAAGTGAATAAGTACTTATATTTTTAATTTAGGACTCATGTAATGCTAATTAGTGCAGCCAAATGGGCTCAAAAATCACAGCGACTTTTACTTGGCATTTCATGTTGTCAATGTTTGTTATTGCAGCTTTCACGCTCTGCAACCAGATTTACAGAGGATTTTGATTTTACTGCTATGAATGAGAAATTCAATAAAGATGAAGTATGGGGCCATCTTGGTAAGAATCACAGACCTCAAGAAGATGGGGATAATTACCAAGACGAAGAAGATGGTGGATCTTCAAAATATGAAAACAAGGTAAATTTGCTCCATATCTCTCACTCTCCCATATGTGCACCATTTGTCTGACGAAAGTAGTTTGCTGTTTTACAAATTGGTCTTTTTAACACTTGCTTTTGCCATTATGCAGCCTGTTTATGTTAAGGATGACTTCTTTGATTCCCTATCCTGTGACGCACTTGATGGTGCATCGCATAATGGGAGGACTAGGTTTTCAGAGCAAGTGAGAAGAGATACCGAGGTAATATGTTCTTTTTCTTTTCCTCTTACATCCAAGCTACATGCTTTTGCAAACTGAATTTCCCTGCATATAATCCGAAAGTTATCAAATTGCACTATATATCTTACATAATATATTTTGAACTAGCAAACTGATGAATGTGCTTATAAATTGAAATGTGCACTCTACAATGATCTTTTTCTAGACCTTTGGCAATTTCCCAAGGTATCATGGTGGACGAGGCGGTCATGGACCTTATCGAGGTGGCTGGGCACGCTGTTCTTATCAGGGAAGGGGCTACAACTACGCTCCACAAGGTCGTGGATATGGCATGCGGCGCCCCTCCTAGTCAATCTCCGGGTGTTTTCAGTGCAATAATAGGGCTGAATTTTAGATGTTTTGAGTATTCCTGCCACCAAGATTTAAGTTACTTCTAAGGTGGTTACTCCTGTACTTTGTGGTGTGGTTCTATTGTTGAGATTTAGCTAAGAGTAAGCAAAAATCAAAACCAGACAAAGGCATATCCGTGGTTGAATAGGCATGTCTTTCAAGAGAATATTTTTAGATTTGGTTTAGCATTCTCTCTTTTGCTGAGCTTTCTTTATGTTCTAATGGCATAAAACAGCAACTATAACAATTGTAGCGCTCAGGTTTTTTCTTTCTTTTTCAAAGGAATGTTCTCAAACATGCATTATTGGAATAACTTTATAGTTGCCCTTCAAGTCTTCAACTCTTTTTGCCTGGGAAAGATGATTGAAGGATTCCATAGTTTCCTCCAAGATGACACTTAAAATATTTTAAATAATTTAGTTCCACAGTAAAATGGATTAATAATTCATATCACTTAACTCTCTAATATTATTATTTAAAAATATTGATAAATTTTATTGGTTTCCAAATTTTGCTAATATTCACAAATCTTTTGTAAATTTATAAAAATACCATTTATTTTATTTGTGATTTTTCAAATGTTATATATATAAAAAAATGTAAAGAAAATATTCTCTCAATATTTTTTAAAGGCTATTTATTTTGTAAAATTTTGATATAATAAATTAGCAATTCTATTCATTATTTTAGACGTACCAATATGTTATTTTTAACATCATTAACATTCAATTATGATTTTCTCCAAATTTTAGGGGGTTAAATGTAATTGTTCAGAATTATTTTGTTTCTGATTTTATAATTATAAAGCAAAATTTAGCGGTGGTCAATGTATGAAAATGAATCCATTTGACACGTGCTATAATATAAACGTATGATGACGTGCCACTCAGCAACTTGAATAGTGGTGGAAACTTGTTCTTTTCTCCTCTTCGCAGCATACAGAAAGAGAGACAGAAGAAAAGCTCAGATTCTTACTTAATCCAGAAACCAAATCCGTTTCATTTAAACCCTAATTTCTGCCTCCTTCATTTCGAGATAGTTTCCTTTCGTTTTTTCTCTCTGCGAATCGCGAATGGCGGTACCTGTGGTTAAGTTTCCGATCTTTCTGGTGATCAGAGTAATCGGAGTCGCAATCTCGGTTCTGGTGATGATGTGGACGGTCCATTACAGAGGAGGATTGGCTCTCGTCTCCGATAACAAAGATCTAATATTCAATGTAAGTTTCTTTTTCTGTTTTGTTTTTTGATTTTTTTTGGATCGATTTATGATTGGATGTTTGTTGATTTGTGCGTTGTAGATTCATCCAGTTCTGATGGTGATCAGTCTCGTACTGTTAAATGGCGAAGGTAAGTGTCTGGAGGCTTGCAGTTAAAAAGAGTTTTATAATTCTATGGCAAAATGTGACGCCCGCCAAACGTTGTCGTGATGGTGAATTTTAAATAACAGCTTAGGAAATGGAATGAAGAAACATTGGCCATTACTTAGCCAAGTATAGGTGATGATTGGGTAGGTGGTTCTGTAATATGAATTTCTACAATGCTGGCAATCGAAGTGAATATCTTGCATTTGGTACATTTCACTGTTTTCTAAAAGTGTTGTCAAGTCTATTACGTTAGATTTACTTTATTTTTCTAGTAGGCAAGAAAACTTGACTATAACTATACTCTTGGAATCTAATTCTATATGTATTTATGGCTTTCCACATACCGTAATTATGTTTTTATGTGAAACGTGATTTTGTGGTTTCTGATAAGGATGCTGTTTTTACATTATAATATGAGGTTCTGTCATAATATTGTGATTTTTCGGCCATGATGCTTCATATATGCTTCAGCTTGACCTCTCAAACCGGAGAAAATGGAGTCATCCTCCTACCATTTTGGCAATTGAGAAAATGTCTGTGTTGTTTTGTAACAAGCATAACGTGCAATTGTTGCAAGATTATTGTTTGCTTTTCTAGAACCATTTGCTTGATCTTAATTCATTGGGATTGAATAATAACTGTTATCAAGTGCTTGTTTTGGCATCAAATGATTCATTTATCAAGTCACCTTCCATATGCATTTTGATTAACAGGAATTCTTGTTTCTGACATTTTGATTCGTTCTGGAAATCAATTGAGAAGATTCCTTGGTGCATATTTGAATATCAAGTACATTTATGCTTTGTTACAAGTTATGAGAGCAGTAGGATTTGCCCTATTTGCATCTTATACTTGAGGAAGCATTTTGTATAGCATCTTTTCCTGATGAATTAATTACATCTATCTGAAAGTGATCAGTGAAGTTCATGGAAGTCTTATTTTTGACATGCTGTTATTTTGGGAATTCTTCATGTTTATGGTTTGATATTGTCTCATGCAGCCATGCTAGCATACAAGACAGTTTCAGGGACCAAGAAGCTCAAAAAATTGGTTCATTTAAGTCTGCAATTCCTTGCCTTTTTTTTAAGCTTGATTGGTGTTAGGGCTGCTTTGAAATTCCACAATGATAAGGGCATTGATAATTTCTACAGCCTGCATTCATGGTTGGGACTAGCTTGCCTTTTCCTATTTGGTATCCAGGTCTTCTTCATTCTCTGTTCCCTTCTCACTTTCCTCAAGTAGCTAGGTTTTATTTTTACATTTGCATCTATGCAACTTTTTTCACTGTTGTTTTGTTTGGACAGTGGGCTGCTGGATTTACAACCTTTTGGTACCCAGGTGGCACAAAAAACGGTAGAGCTACCTTGCTGCCATGGCATGTGTTCTTTGGGGTTTACATTTATGCTCTGGCTG
Source organism: Swietenia macrophylla (assembly GCA_032401905.1). Taxonomy (NCBI): domain Eukaryota; kingdom Viridiplantae; phylum Streptophyta; class Magnoliopsida; order Sapindales; family Meliaceae; genus Swietenia; species Swietenia macrophylla. The sequence continues at coordinate 3,229,163 of CP135578.1, read as the reverse complement.
TTGCTACTGCTGCAACTGGAATCTTAGAGAAGGCCACCTTCCTTCAGACCAACCATGTGATAGCGCGATATTCCACCGAGGCTTTGCTTGTGAACTCTCTGGGTATTTTGATTGTTGTTCTGGGTGGATTTGTTATACTTGCAATTGTCACACCACTGAGCAGCAGGACAGAAGTTCTCAGAGCATCTGAATAGTCTATTGTATGATTCCTTTCACCTTCACGATCCTAGGCATCTAAGGTACACTAATAAGAATTACAGGATAAATGTATGTACGATGAAAAAAAAACATTTATATTCTTGTAGAGAGAACCTGGGGAGGAAAATGAGTGACTGAAAATCCTTGGCAGATTGGAGAGACCTGCCTTTTCAGAATTTCTCTTTTTACCATGATGAATTGGCATAAAAAGAGAGACGGATATTGTATATGCCTTTGTCGACAAAACTCCTGTTCATATGTGTAGTATTCTTTTATTTGTTCTGCTACATGATTTTGAATTTTCCTAAACAACCAAGCAGTATATCTTGAATTTCGTTTTTCTATTGCCATATTGTTCCTTTCTCGTAGCTTATTCTAATGATGAGCCTCATTTCTTTCTTAAATATTTGTGGCAATTGCGCACAATTACTTGGGATTCGATTTGGTGCCCCTGGAAAAGGAACAAGACAGACCATGTGTTTCCAGGCAAAGCACCATTGCGAAGACAGCAAAGAACATGCTTGCTTATTGATGCAGAAAGCAAAGATTTATAGGAGAGATTAGACTCACCATCTCATCTCAGAAACAAGCACAAGTTTTCCAGAAAGTGCTAGAAGATTTCTAATGAAATATGGATATTTTATTCTCTGAATTGTTCAACACCACCCCCCACCCCCCCCCCCCCCTCAAAAAAAAAAAGAAGATAAACTTGTATTCCCAAAGTAGCAAACGATTCATTTTGCAAAAAATGGTTAACAGCCACGCAAGCATAAACAAAAAGACAAACCAGAAATAAAATCCCAACTAGCTTAAGAAACAAAACAGAATATTTACAAAGAAAAGAAAACTTAGAATCTTAAATCACGTCTTCGCAATGGCTCCTGCATTACTTATCAATCTTAGTTCAGCTTCTTCCAGGCTAATTCACCATTTCAGGTATCAAACTCAAGAGCTGATCAAGGTAACATAACAAATAAAGAAACATAAGAATATCACTAACAACTCTAGTCCAAAACAGAAATCAAGATCCCGTTTTCTGCCACTAACAAAATTTGTCACTCCTGGTAGAAGATCAGTGTTTGATCCTGAGGGAGGATGATCGGGAATGCAGAAAGAAAGAGAATTTTGAGAATAAAAACAAATCAACAAAAAGACTGCATCGCTAAATCTGCCCAGAGAGGCGAAGGGATCACACTCTTCATTGAGTCCAGTAAAGAAAATTACAAAATGTTTGGAAACCGAGTTGAGGAGGCTAAATACCATTATTCCAGAAGGGTTTAAAAGAAGAGACAACAAACCAAGGAAAAATGACTTCTCCAGTCTTATTGTTCCGTTCAGATTGGTTGATAATATTGCCTTGCAACATCGACAATTTTTAGAGGCCTCGGTGAATCAATTTTTTAACCATACTTATATCAACAGGTGTCCTTTCCCGTATTCTCGCACAATGACAGGCACGCTTGTGGGTGGAATCTGAAAAACAACCAAAAAAACATGTCAAGTTACATTGATTATCAAATAAATAAAGTGTACCAGTACAACATCATTAGTGAATGTAAACTATGAAAATTCCAGGAAAAATTTTCAGCAGTGGTTTTGCTCTCATAAGACTACGCTAGCTGGGAGCTGCAGAAACAAGCTTTACAAGAATATTGTGTTGCTCCAGGGATCAGCAAACACTTGTAAGCAAATGAATGTACTATTTTGTTAGTAGGTCAAAAGGGATAATAAACTACATCAATCTAAAGATATAAAACACTTCCAAGCATTCATAAAGTTTTCTTCTGATGGGACCATAGATAAACCTCAATTTACAAAAAGGCTACAAGCAAAATTCAGTTTTCATAACTTAGCCAAGTACTAAACTAACATGCACCACTCACAACATAAAACTTTTAACTTTAAAATTGGAATACAACTTACCATGCCATAATCTGTGATTATCATTGAAACAAAATCTGAAGGAGTAGCATCATAACTGCAAATAGCAATTGAAAATAGAGAGGTTGAGTTGTAAGAGGTGAGAAGCAACTACTGGGGTAGCAAATGCTAAAACTTTTTGTACACTTACATCAGATTTAGAAGCTGCATATTTTCACTCTTGTCCAAGCCATCCAAGTGATTGAGGTCCTCTCGACCAGGGAACTTTGAAATGGCATCTGGATCACCTGCAAGAAATTAAAAAGGCACCAGAACCATCAAGTGACCACAGAGCATGAATCCAAAAACGGGCAATAAGTGTTTCCCATGTTTTTCGAAATGCATACCGAGCTCATTAGAGCATATTGAATCAAGCTGCACTCTTTCATGAAACTTATGCGCTTCACAACATACTAACACCGGCACTTGGAATGCATGAGCAACTATAGCAACATATGCAGTCCCAACTCTTGAGTAAACCGTCCCATTTGATAAAACTGATGAAGCACCCAGAAAAACTCGAGTAACTTCATGCATGGTGTAAGAAATAGCATTTATGTGAGTGTATGTACAACTGAGGCCCTTCCCCACCAACCTACAAAGTAATAGTTTCCCTTCAAGTTTAGGACGAGAGTCCACTATTACAACACGAAACTGTTTGCCAAGTTCTTGGGCATGCAGTAGTATCATTTCAACAGCAGTAGATGACCCATACATCAGAAGAACATCACCATTTCTGATCTTTGTAACAGCATGCTTGACAATCACTTTGTCTGCAACTATGATCTTCTCATTTATGAAATGATCAATGTCAGAGTGAAGAGTTGCCTTTGCTTCAGACTCAGAGAGAGTTGTAGGTATCTTGGCAATCTGACCTTTAGAAACCTTACTGCATTCCCCATGCTAATTGAAAGGGGTCGACACTTGATAGGAAAAGAAACATAACTACTTATTTTTGCAGTTAAGTCTCTACTAAGTGTTTTTTCAGGTGGTGTCGAGTAATCTCTAATGGCCTCCTGGAATGCTTGAAGCATTGCAATACAATGAGCATTGCTGCCACATATATCTCCAGAAAATATTGTAATCCAACCTGACAAAAAAGTAAGGTCATGATTAGACAAGCTCTTTTAGTGAACTTCAGAAAATAGGCCTAACAATCTGAAATGCATTTCTTCTTATACCTTGTAAACAACAGGATGCACTGTGTCAAGTTGGAAAAACCTGGATTGAAGATCGGAAAGCTGAGTTCCATGTTCATATTGAGGCAAATGCCTGAACAACTCAACTCTGTTCCTAGCTTCAGTCGGCTCTAACACAGAGCATTTTTTCAACTTTTGCACTCTACTCTTATCATCATACTGCATGCGTGGATGAGGGACATCTCTCTTTCTATCCTTTTCTTGTGGTCGATCACCTCCCTTCTTCTCAGAAGAAGCAACAACAGAAGAATTATCATTCTTTTGTGAAGCAGGTTTTGTGGCTTTAGCAGGTTTTGCATTTGCTGCTGCCACCACAGCAGCTGTCTTACTCCCTTCCACTAAACATTATATAGGATTAGCACAAGTACAATACGCAATTTAAAAGCATACTATAAATTTTATCACACAAGGACAATTTAAGCACATAAACATCTATAACAGGTTAAAATATACTCAGTGATTCTTTGCCTCTGAACATCAAAGATCCAATATACAGTACAAATCCTACTCAACAAACACACATAAACCATAATACATAATTATTTTTCTTTGACTACAAATCCTACAAAAGGGCCAAATTTTTATATTACTTCGGGTGCATTTTATGGTATAGAAAGAGTAATAATATACGCAAACCTTTAGCGGCAGCCTTTGCAGCCCGCTGTGCTTCTTGAAGCGCCCGTCTTTCTGCTTTGGAGGTTTTCTCTTTCAATGGCTTTACAGTCACAGTTCGTTCGTTCTGCACTTCTACTGACACAGACCCGCCAGCATTCTCTACAATTGAGTGAACATGACAATAATCTGGGTCTCTATATTTGGGTCTCTATATTTTAACTAAAGAGATGTAAATTTAGATTAAATTGGAGAAATTTACTTACCCGAAATTCCAGGTGGTAAACTGACGACAGACACAGTAGTTAGGCCAGAGGCTGGCACACTTCTAGCTACGTTCCCAACGGGCGGCATCTCAAATCCACCACCCGGAAACGACGATGCACCCTGCAGTTTTCCTGAACTGCCTCTGCCACTAATCCCCCTAGCAGGAGGGGAGGCCGCGACCTCATCAGAGGAATCCCCGAACGACGTCGTGGTGGTGGGAGACGGCGAGGGGAAGAAGTCGGGATCCAAAGAAGGGGAGGGAATCGGAGGGGGAGTCGGGAGTCGGAGGAGTGTCGCGGCGGCGGGATCATGACGGGAGAGAGGGAGTTACCGGGGGAAGGGGAGTCGGCAAGAGGAAGAGAATGGATCGGAGCGGGTGGACCGGATTGAGAGCGGTCGGGTGGGGGGAGGAGTATCGGTGAAGAAACCGACATGGCAGTTCTTAGGGTCCATAACGGCGCGTGAGGTGCGTCGCGAGTCCATACAGGGAAAGGGGATGAAATTATAGGACTAGGAGTGGGCTTGGACGGAAGTGCTGACGTATTACTTGATCGGGTTCGGGTTCAAGGCGTCGAAGACGAAGAACTGAACCGAGCAGAAAGAGAAATTATTATTACTTTATTTGATTAATGTTTAATATCTGTTAAAAACATAAATAAAAATAATAAAAATATTAAATATTTAACAAATAAAAAAATATTTAAAATATAAATAAAAAATTAAAAAAATTAATATATGTATGTTTAATAAATTTTTTTTTTATAAATTTATAATATTAATAATAAAACACAATCTTTTAAAAAGAGAAAATATTTAATTTAATTAACAAAATTATCTAACATATTTAAGCAGGAAGCGTGTTGTATAAACGGAGGGGAGTAACGGTGACTGCAACCATGGACGTTGTATAAACGGTGACTGCAATAATATTAACATAAATCCTAGTTCAATAGGGTTTTAATTGAGGTGGTTAACGGCAATTGCGATTGTAATAACGGAAACACTAGTTCAATAGGATTTTAATTTTTTTATTAAGATGATAATGATAATAATAATAATAATTACAATTAAAATATCAAAAAAGAAAAGAAAAGAAAGGATACAACTACGTGTTCAAGCATGGATATAACTTTTCATCAAATTTATGCCATCTATTTTTATTATTAAAAAACTATTTAAGGCATTTTGTATAACAACTAAAACCAAGTGATATTTAGAATACAATTAATATTAAGAGATAATCAAAATAGTTGATTGAATGCAGCAATACATTCCAGTTTCCGGGACTCCGAACTGCAGATTTCAGATGGGCAAGAATGATATTGAAGAGGGAAAAAAAAGGGGAAGAGAAGACAGCGGCTGCTATAAGATTAAAGCAAAAGAAATAGTCAAATAAGACGAGAGTAACAAAAGATCACATGCACTCAAGTGATTTTCAGTTGATGATGCAAATAAATTCTGGCTCTAACGACAAATTTGATAAATTGAAATTCCAAGTGCAAAGCACAACTTGAGATCCTTCATTGACTCGTTAAAAGAAAGGGCTGAGAAATCATATAAGGCTCGGGTGAACGGGCCCTTTGGAGAGACCAAGACGCACTTCCATACCGTGATGCATGTCCGCTGGCCGGAAAGTTTCAGATTCACGAGGGTCTGCAAAGGAAGCAGATATCCAATTTGAATAAGCACAATCCAAATTGCAGACTATTGACCATCTTACCATTCGTTTTCTTACTTTCAAGATTCATGAACTATTATTACAGAAGAAACCAGACTTCTTGATGAACATCTTAACCAGATCACTAGACCTTTTTTCTAGCCAACAAAAGCCACACAAGGAGAGGCACACTGACCGCCAAACCGAAGTAAAAAAACTCTAAATTTCATAGTCAAATCATGTGAATTATATTACAAACATTGACCTTACCAAATAGCAGGGGTTCTAAAGTCTCTATCAGCAAGCAAAAAATTTGTTTTAAAGTTCAATATGAAAACAACATTTTCCATTTACGGCAAAATATTTTCTTCAATCTAAAACAACAGGAGATTGTTTCCCATAATGGTTAATGACACAATGCCGTACTCTGTTGCTTTGTTAATTTTGAAGTTCCTGAAAACATTGAGAGTTAAAACTAAGTATTTCTTTTATAGGGCCTTTGGTTCAAATGGCCAAGTGTCATCACATTCATATGAGTGGTTTCATTGTCTTGCACAAACAAGAAGAGATAGAGGGAGAGAGGGGAGCATGAAAGAATTTTCAGAAGGAGAAAGGGACTGAAAATTCAAAAAGAGAAACAGCACATAGATACCATTCAGGTAATGCTCAAAGCCAAAGTCCTCCAGGCCTCCTGTCAATGCCTCCAAACCTAGCATAGAAGATGGAATTGCACGGGTAGGCCTCTGAAATCTGCACATGTTACAAAGAATTATGAGTGAAAGGCATGAAGAAGTGTATTCTTAAATCCTAGTAAACCTAACAATTATAAGATATAAACCACATTTCTACATGTGCATGAAAATGGAAGTTAGTATCTGTTTGCAAAAAAAGTGCAAAAAAAAAAAAAAAAAAAAATTGCTATGCAGTAATGCAATAACTTTTTCCAAAGAAAAATCCGCATGAAAACTCATGAGTTACAGCTATCTCAATCATTAATGAAGCAGCATGTATATCCTCACCGAGCAAGCTATAATTAAAATTCTTGCCACTCCCACTTCTTTTTGGATACAAATCTTTCTAATTTTACATAAACATGTAGACCTTTCAAACAAAAATACGTATTTTCTACCAATTTCATACCAACACTACGGGCAAGAGCACTTTTGAAGGGAAAAAATGTACTTTTCTTTAGTAAACAACCTTCTTTTTCTTGTGCAAACTTAACTCATCACCCACATTTTCTTTTTCCAAATCAAATAATTAAAGTTTTGATAGTGATAATTAAAGATAGAATACAAACTTCAAATTGAAATATAATTCTAAAGAGCAAAGGATTGAAAGAGAAAACCAAGTTTGTCTATAAGAGAGAGCTGCAAACAATAAGTGATGGCTAAATGAGTACATGGAAAAGATCCAAGCAAAGATTGCCACATAAAAACAACGGAATACACCACTCTACTGCACTTAACTTCTAACTCATTCTTAATTATGGAGTTATCAAGCTTTGTAATGTACCTACAGAAAAACCACCAAACAATCTTCATATGGATATTTGTATATCAAAATTGTATGAGACCATGATTACTGGGTGGTTGGGTTCCTAATTCATTTAAAGACCAAATGTGTTCGCTAAAAATCAGTTTGTGTTGTAGGAAAGGAGATGGACGAAACAACATTAGAACAAATTTAAAAATAATAATTAGCAAAGGATTATACTTTGGGATTAGAATTGCAAGTTGTTGACCAAAAGGTTATCACACAAGTTTACAAGGTTCTGGCTGGTTTTTTCTTCCTTGACAACAATTTCACCAATCTGCTATGGTTATCAATCCAAATGCCAAACTCATATGGGATAGAAGTTCAAAGGAATGTGGCAGAGTCAATCAACAACAGCACAACTAGTTCGAGGCGGATATCAACTACAGCATGCTACCACAATGATTAACTGTATCCCAAACAGAATAAAAAGAATTTTTTTTCATTTATTTACAGAAATTAGAAAATTTGATACTCAACATCCACAAACAAATAAACATCACCATGAGTTAAATTACTTGAAAATCATACCGAGAAAGAATTTGCCTATCCAGATCCATCTTCAAAGGGAAAGCCGTCCCATAGGTGTTCGCAATAATTCTTCTCTTCATCTCCTCCTCCCTCTTCTTTGCCTAAAAACCCAAAAAAAGGAACAGAATTCGCATTCATTAACACAGACAAGTAAAATATAAACCCTAAGTTTCTCCTTCAAATTTTCAGCCAATAAGTAATCTTCCCAGAAAAAAAAAAACAGAAGACTTTTATAGCCATAAAGCACGAGAACAATTAAGCTATTCAAAAAATAATCACATAAACAAGCTGCTCAGTCTCAAGTAAAAACACAAAACAAAAAATAAAAGTGACTTCGTAATTAATTTATCCAAAGCGATGTAATGAAGAACCTAATATTTTCCCGTAATTTCTCAGGAAATGAACAGAGAACTAAAATTCACAGAAGAAGAGAAAAGAAGTTACAGATGGGCACAAGGTTTCGAGGGGGTGAGATCCAACAATGTCGCTCTTGACACCATGGATACCGAATCGAAGCGCATCGTTTTGGACTCCACCGATCACGTGTTCTATCTTCTTCGGTGCTTCCATTTTCTCTCCAATTGAATCGATTCTCTCTGTAGGCGTGACTGGCTTTGCTGAAACTTTGTGAACAAGTTACGAAGACGAAGAACTGCTGTGTGTATGGTCTATTAATGGAAAAATTAATAGAAAATTTATTGTAAAGGAAAATCTGGTGCCTGCAGGGATAGTTTTTGTTTTCTGTAGAACCTAACGTGGCGGAATGCTGTTGGTTGTTTCTATCTTGGTTTTGAAATTCTGAAATATGAGACGACTTGTCATCTAAGTTGAAAGACATTTATCTACTTTTTAAAAAAAAAAAAAGACTATAAGCCGTCTACTTGTTTAAGAACCAAACGACAATATCACGAAAACAGGGACGACTTAACTTTTAGAGGCTCGACTGTTGTGTCAGTTGGCGCCATTACCAGCTACCTCTCAATTCTTCGTCTTCAGCCATAATTTACGCACGCAAAAATGAGCCAAGTCTCAAACTCAAGCATCCAAGCATGGAAACGGTGCATGTCGTTAATACAAAATTGCAGAAACATGCGACAACTGAAGCGAATTCACGCTCTATTCATCACCCACGGCTTCCACCACAACAACTACGCTATTAGTAAAGTGATAACCTTTTGCGCTTTCTCACACTGCGGTAGTCTCTCTTATGCGTCTCTCGTTTTCAAGCAAATTCAAGCTCCTACTTGTTTTATTTACAACACTCTGATTAGAGCTTACTCTCGTAGTTCTCGGCCACAGGTCGCTCTTCATTACTTTGATCAATTGTTGAAGAAGGATAATGTAGAGCCCGATAATCATACGTTTCATTTTGTGATCTTAGCGTGTGTAAATGCATGTTGGGTGGATTTTGGAAGACAAATTCATAACTGGGTTTTTAAAAATGGTGTTTTCTTATCGGACAATCATGTGCAAACCGCGGTTGTGAGATTGTATTGTGAGTGTAAAAATTTAAGTGATGCACGGAAATTGTTTGAGGAAATTCCTCGTTTAGATGTGATTCAGTGGAATGTGCTCATGCATGGTTACGTTAAAGGTAATCTGGTGTCTCAGGCTTTGGGGGTTTTTCATGAAATGTTGGTTTCTGGGTTTGAGCCTGATGAGTTTTGTGTAACTACTGCATTAACGGCTTGTGCTCAGTTAGGTGCTCTTTGGCAGGGGAAATGGATTCATGAGTATGTGAAGAAGAGAGAAGAGCTTAAAACTGACGTGTTTGTTGGGACAGCGCTTGTTGATATGCATGCAAAGTGTGGTTGTATAGACATGGCTGTGGAAGTCTTTGAGGGGATGCATGAGAGGAATGCTTTCTCTTGGGCAGCCATGATTGGAGGATTTGCAGTACACGGGCTTGCAAGGAGAGCAATTCGTTGCTTGGAGATAATGCAGATAAATGATGGAGTTAGGCCTGATGGGGTTGTCCTTCTCGGAGTTTTAATGGCTTGCACACATGCAGGACTCTTGAAGGAAGGTCAGTTTCTGTTCGATAACATGGAGGCTAAGTACAGAATTAAGCCCAAACATGAGCACTATAGTTGTGTGGTGGACTTGCTTTGTAGAGCTGGTCAATTAGATGAAGCACTAAAGATAATAAGAAGAATGCCCATGAAGCCACTTGCTTCAGTATGGGGTGCATTATTGAGTAGTTGTAGGGCTCATAATAATGTTGATCTCGCGGAGCTTGCTGTTAAAGAACTTTTACAGCTGGACACTGGTGATGGACTAGAAGAAGAGGGAGCTTATGTTCAGTTGTCAAATATTTACTTGAGCGCAAAAAAGGGTGAAGATGCACGTAGGATCCGTAGGATGATTGGTGATAGAGGGATCAAGAAAACACCAGGATGCAGTTCGATAGAGGTGGATGGGATGGTAAATGAGTTTGTTTCAGGAGACGTATCACATGCAGATTGCGCTCAGATACACGCAATTCTGGAGCTATTGTCCCTCAATTAGTTTAGGATACATTGTACAGTACTTGCAAAGAGAATTGAAAGCTTACCATTGCAGTGGTTTCAGTTGAGTGGTGTTAGTGTTTGTAAGTTTCAGTCAGTTGGCGCAGCACCGTTGATTTTACAATCTGCTTTATTTAACATCAAAGAACTGTGACACTGCAACCATTTGTCTTCATATTAAATCAGGTTGGGAACCATGTTTTCGTTGTTGAAATGGCCTGCAATGGGATACTTGCAAGGATAAGCAAGATTTGAAGAAGGTAAGAATTTCTGTTTGATGACCCTGCTATATGATTTTTCAGTTTCTAATTTTTTTGCTTGGCGGTATTTTACATCCGTAAATCAGAAATGATAATCAAGCTACAAAACACTGCAAAACAAGCTGAAATTAGAGTCTATAAACGTTTTCTGAATCTTAATTCGTGGGTTCTTGTCCATGAATGCACCATTGATCCAAACAATTGTATCTGAAAAAGAGGTTTCCATCTCGACAAGTTTTGTCTATTGAAGAGTCTTTTACGTTGTTGTATTTCTTCTCCTTCTTCTAATATCTCTGTTAAATTATTCCCCTGCAAACAACCAAATAAATTTTTTTTTCCTAATTTTTCGTTAAAAATATTATATTGCCTATAAAATTTCCCAATCATTTCAGTTAATTAGAACCCCATATAACTGACCAAGAAACTGAAGCAGCTCGCTCTTGAAAATTTCCCAACCCTTCTTCTTCCTGCCGCCAATTTCAATTCTTTATCCATAACAACCCTAAAGCACCCATAGAACAAATCATCCATTAGAATTTCTTTCCTCTCCAGAAAGAAACAGAGGGGAAAAAAAATAATAATGGCCAAGAAGAAACGTTGCTCTGTATTAAGTGTCAAACAACCACCACTGACACCGCCACTGCCACCCACCGGCGTTGATCCTGTCACTAAACTACGAACTTCAGCCATTGAATCAATTGCTCCGGTGATCTTGAGCGAATGCTTGCAGGCTTTAGAGATATTTCAACGTGGAAACTACATGAAGGGATTGAAGAAGATTAAAGAATCTATTTCTAATCACAGAGACTCGCCTCATCTTCACTTTGTTGAAGCTCTGTTACACAGCCTTATGGCGGAAAAAGTGGGCAAAGATTCTGGCAAGAAAATCAAACACTTAAATGATGCAGTTCACTCGGCTGAATTAGCAGTGGATCGGTTGCGCAACTCAATCCATTTGGTTTTGCTTCTCGTTTATTTACTTTATCAGTTGGCGACGATGAAATGTGCAGATTGGGAAAATGTGATTGCATTGTGTGAGTACGCATTAAATATTGAGAATTCAACTGATCCAGGAGTAGATATGTTTCTTGAAGAGGATGAAATGAGGAATTCGAGTAAAGAATCAAGAATTGAGGGTGAGAAGAAACAAGTTATGAAGTATTTACAGGCTTCCAAACTTTTAAAAGCAGTGAAGATGGAGGAACTTGGAAACTACGAGAAAGAAGTGGAAGAGGAAGACAGTGGAATAACAATCGATGTCACGGGAATGCAAATGAGAAGGAAGAAGATTGAAGCAATAATCGGGGATTGGATTGTAAAGAAACAGAAAATAAGTCAATTTAGAACAAAGAAAATTAGGAGTAATGCTGAAAAAGTTGTGAAATATAAGAGCTTTTGGAACAGTAGATTGACTTCCGAGGAGAAAATGGGCTTTCGTATGGTGAGTGTAAAAGAGCTTGAGAGACATTTTAAGTCATTAAAATATAATTTGGGCGTGGATTTTTCTGAAGCTATAAATTTTGCTAAGAAATACAATACTTGGAAGTACTGGGAGTGTTGTTGTAATGAGAAGATTGTTGATTGTAAGATGTACAGGGAACATGTAATGGAATCGCATGAATCAGATTTTGATTTGTGGAAAAAGCAATTAGGAGTTCATAGTGGATGGATTGAGATAATACTGAAAGATGAGTTGAAACCTATGGATAGTGATATGAGGAGAGAGTTTATTTTTAACCATTTGAACTCATTGCTTGACAATACTTCTCACACGTATGTTTCAACTAGGATGTGCATGAATGATGAGAAATGGCCCTATTGTGTTGATACAGAGCGTGAAGAGATTCTGCAGAGAATATGCTGCCTATTTCTCTTGCTTTTAAGAAATCAATGTCTTTCAATCTCACATTTTCTCTGGCCAATAATGTATGCTATTGACAAGTTTGAGATTTTAGTTTCACTATCGAAGGTTTGTCGGCCACAACTCCTTAAGTTGATAGGCTTTTTGGAGGACTCACAATTGGAAGAAATCCTTTACTTTTTAAAGAATAAGGCTGGTACTTGTGGTTTAACTGAGAATCCTTTTATGGGTAGGTTCTTGGATAATTATATTAGCAACAATCCCTTGTCTGACACCAAAGGAAGGGTTGGTTTTAGTGCAGAACACTCATGTCTGCTCGTGGATGAACTTATATTGCAGAGAGATCTTGACGGTACTAATTATACCTATGGAGTTGTGAACTATGGTTCTGTAGTAACTTTTCCCTTCAACGTTGGTGAGGATGATATGTTTCTACAGAATGATGATTTAGTGTCATGGCTGTATGAGGGCCCTATGATTGAAGAAGAGTTAGAGTCATGGACAAGTCTACGGGACTCTCAGAGAAAAAAAGCAATGGAGATCTCTCAGCTATTTGATACAGAACTTGAACATTTATCAAAGATAAGCGAAGGAACTTCTGTGGTGCGGAGAAGGATTAATGCAGTTCGGGTTGTTGAAAGGATATATCTTGAAGAAATTGAGAAGAGGCTAAAATATCCAGGACATGTAACACAAGATTATGCCAGCCTCTTGAGGAAGAGGCGTGAAGACCTAAAAGGGAAAAATGACATTGCTAATATAATAGAGTCAGAAATTATATCCCATGTTCTGGAAGAAGCAGTAGCATCTGAAGAATGCGGTACAGAAGATAAAATGAGATTGAAGGAGCCCTTTACACAAATAGATAATCACATAAGATTAGCATTACAGAGGTTGACTAAACAGCTGATAGAAAATGTGCGCAAGCCACTGCAACAAAGTTCAACTATTTAATTTCTAAATCTCTGGTTTATACAACACTTCAAGTTGCATAATTTTTTTTTTATTTTACTTGCATGTTGATTAACGAGATATCAATTGATTAGCACAAGTTCCAGGTTATTTGTACATTCCTACCTATTCTTGTTTGAGTGTCCTATTGTGCCACCATCTTTTTCTTCTGTCTGCATGGCTTCATCATAAATTCCAAATAATTGAACTACTGAATTAAAATGATTTCTTGATTCAGTTGATTCATCTTCTCTAATAAGGAACACCCTTATCTATTTCCTTTTGTGCTCATATATTCATTATTGCAGATTGCGTCAGTTGATGTAATAGTCTTGTGGAGTATTTCTGCCATAGAGCAGTATGAATCTATAATTGAGAAGATGTCTGTTTATAATTATCAGCCAATGATTGTGCTAGTGTTGAAGTCATTCTTGCAGGTTTGATTTTAATCTTATGTCTGTTTTCTACATTGTTTTACACTTTGTGTTTTTGATTAACACTGTTGGTTTTTAGTCACATCTCAAAGATCTGTTTAACGAGGATGCCAAAAAGACATCTGATGCCATAAAAGATGCTATTTTAGCAGACCTTGCACTTGATGCTGAGAAGAGTATCAACAGAGCTTGTGATACTGTGAAACAAAAACAGGACAGTAATAAAAACAAGAAGAAGATGAAGAAAAAATTCAGAAAGGCTAAGGAATCAAAGGTTTTAGTAGCTACCTTTTGTTCTGTTTCTCGTACTTTTAGGACAATATTCAGTATATAACCTCCGTGAAGTGAGCTAATGTTTAAATGACTTATTTTAGGCAACTAATGGTGCTAAGAACTTTCAGCTCCATCATGCAGAAAAAGAGTAAGTCTACGTTCTACTCTCTCTATAATACTTGAATAAAAGTCTTTTTTTACTTGAATTTTGGTAAAATGCAGAATCTTTAATTTGGCAATCTGTAGGCTACAGTCGCTCTTAGTTTTCTCATATTAAATCAGTTCTGAAGTGTTTTCACCTGTGCCCTACATTAGTGAGAATCCAAATTCCGGGGTAGTTTTGAGCATTGCTAAATTGGAACCGTTGACTGCAACTGAGGAAAGATTGTTTGAAGAACATATGCGATATCAGAGGGAATTTGAGAATGATGCTAGTCTCGAGGTCAATGTGCTTGGAACTGGCCTCAGAAATGAAGTGGCTGATTGCTTTATAAATGTGATTATACAGGTTAATACTCCATAGCTGGATGATTTTTTTTTTTTGGGTCACTTTCTACTGGACTGATGGTCAATTTTTGCTACTTATTTATTTATTTTTCCTGAAATCTTTTAAGGTTATGTGGTAATGCAGTCTCTTTGGCACCTAAGGGAATTTCGAGAGGAGTTTACGAGTAGATCGCTATTAAATCATAAGCACATTGGAAATCCCTGTGTTGTCTGTACGTTATATGACATATTTGCTGCCTTAAGTGTAGCATCTGCAGATAATTTACGAGAAGCTGTTGCTGCTACAACTTTGGCAATTGCTTTGAGAACTGGCTATCATGATAAAAACATCTTCCAGGAGGTTTGCACACAAATTTCTTCTTAAGTTTTGAAAAATTTTTCACCTTAACAGAATTGGCAGAACCTGATGGTGAGATGATAAGAAATTGTTTTTGTCTTTATTTTCTCTATTTTGGTTTCCTCCATTGCATCTATTTTATAGGTCTAATTCACATGCCAATTTTACAGGGACAAATGAACAATGCTTCTGAATTCCTGAAATTTATCTTGGAATCTCTTCATGAGTCATTTAATGTGGATTTTTCTGATTTTGAATCAGAATGCAAGTACAGTGGCTCATTGGATTGTTTTACTGCTGGTTGTTTTGTGCATAGAATATTTGGAATGGATCATTATGAAAGAGTAGATTGTTTCTACTGTCATGTTGAATCAAAGCATCGGAAGTATACTACCCTTTCTCTCAATCTACATGCATACAATCTTGGAATGATGAAGGTATGTTTCATTGTAATTATTCAACTCCAAACTTGTCTGTTTATTTATTTATTTCAAACAAATATTTAGTATATGTTGAGTGTTGTTTTTTTTGGGGTTATCTCAGAATAAGCTTAGGAATAGCTCTTTTGAAGTGCTTTTGAAGCTAGCAGAGATGACAGGACAACTGACTTGTGAAAGTTGTGGACAATTAAACCATATCTACCATACTCTTTGGTGTCTTCCGCATGTCTTCACGATAGGTATGTGAACAGTTGTCATAAACATCATCAACCCAGCCATACAATCAATGGTGTTGTAATCTTGGTTAAGTTACTGCTTAACCCAAAAGCTTAAACTAGTAGGTAAGGCCCAAACAAAAGTATTAAGTTCTAACAATCTTCAAATTTTTATGACTTGAACTTGCAGTTTTAGATTGGCAAAGTGCCGATAAGAGTTCAAAAGATATGTCCACAACTTTGAGTGCTCTTTATACTGAGTTGGATCTAAGTGTTTTATTTCAAGGATATCAACCTGATAACATTTACTTCCTCATTTCAGCGGTAAATTCATCTGCTTGAACCTGCTCCAGCTACCTTTAAATTGAAACTGTGAGCTGTTGTTGCAGTAAAATTGCAACATGTGTAGTGTACTTTGTTATTCAAACATGTCATTGCTAGGAATTTCATCTTCTCCCATCATGCATTTCTTGTACCAAACCCTGTTTGTATGCATTATGAAGCCAGTTTGTCACGTTACTCGTGTCCTTTTATGTTTTCCAGGTTTGCATTTCAGAAGATCGACAACTTTACATCTGCTTTGTTTACAATCACAGGCATGAAAAATATGTGCTGTATGATGACTCAACTGTGGAGGTACATTCTGTTCTGTTGAATGATCCCTTTCTATTATTACTTTGTCATCTTCTTTCTGTCAACCAAATCGGTTTTTATGTACATATAGGTCATTGGTTCCTGGAATGATGTCCTTGCCATCTGCAATACAATGCACTTTCAACCCCGAATTCTGTTTTATCTTCACAAGTCCAGTATCCATTTTTGTGATTGATGACTGAGAGATCCTCAAGTGTTCTTGGCAGGTATGACTGTTTTGAAGGCACGGTCATCTTCTTGTTGATGATGTAGAAAGATCATCACCTCAAAGACAAATTTCCTTGGACCAATTTGTTTAGAAAATTTTCCATTTGCCCTTGCTCTGTAAAAAAAAAAAAATTATGAGTGGATGTTGTATGCTTCATTAGCTACTTGATTTTGATGAAATAAGAACCAAGATAGGCAGGAGGTACTAAATGACACGTCGTCTCATTTAACGACTGTCAAACGATACGCCATTTTTCTCTTAGAATTAAAGCCAACAGTCGTCTAGTAAAGCTTCTAAACGACAACTCATCAGTCGTTTAAAACAACCAAACGGCAGGAGTGGAAATTTTTTTTCACAAAATCATAAATTGTCTTACATGAACAAAACTTGTGATTGTGCACCAAAAAGTCCTAAACTATCACTTTTTCTCGATGAATTAATTTTTTTAATTAATTTAATTCATAAAAAAAGACCGATTGTAATTCATTGTTCCTTAATAAATTATCCCTCAATGAATGTGAATTAGATTTATTGATTAATTTAATTCACCAAAGAAGATGGGGTTATTATTCATTGTTCTTCGTAAATTATCCATCAATGAATTAGATCTGTCA
>CP135578.1:3051262-3211974 GCA_032401905.1 Swietenia macrophylla | reverse complement strand
GGAAAACATTTGTGCCTGGAAATTGACTGAATTAAAGAACAAACCCCAGCTTCTCAAAAATTTAAGCAAGAAAACTAATAGAAAACTAATGAAATGTCTCTACCCATCTCAGCTTTTCATGAATGAACTCTATGCAATATGCAGTATTAAAGATTTAGGACGGCTATACTTAATATTGCCAAAGAAAGAACCATCTACCTCGCTAGAGAGGAGATCAGGCAGAATTTGATTTATAAAAAGCCCTAAATTTGTAGGAGACAATGAAAAAGTTGTGTAACACTTAATGTACAAAGTTAGGGCAAAATCGAGACACACACAGCTGAAAAGAAAGAAGTGGGTGAAGTATACATAAATAATTAAATGAAAAATGAAAGGCAGTTTCTGAACCACCAAACATGGGAGCAGAACCAGCATGGTAAAGGCAGGGACTGATGATATACTATATGTGGATAATAACTTATGTGTCCCTATTTTGTTACATATTTGCAAATGAAGATATAGTATACCGATTTATATCAAATAAACCTCTAAATTCCATTAAAATAATCGAATTACGCTTAAGTTACATGCTTTGTCAAATTCGATACTATAACAGTAATTACATAATTCAGTAAGAGTCAGGATCTGATTTCAGATAAATAGGTAAACTCTATATCTATTTGAAAAAATAAAAAAAAATTTAAAGACCTGAATGTTATTATCCCACTTTTGAATTGTGGGAGAGAAAGGGAGGCTGACACGAAGTGACTTGGGCTGGGGTTTAGGTTAGTAGTAATTTGATAAGCGCGTTATAAAAGTATTTGATTTTTCGCTGCTCGTTAACAAAGACCTGTATATGCATTTGCTTACTTCCGAGACCTGCTCATAAAGAAAGACTTGCATATGCATAGCCTTACCTGCGAGATCTGCCCATGAAGAAAGACCCAAGGCCGTGAGCTTTATGCGGTGGCTAGTTGCACCTGTGCCTGTGCGAGAAAAGGCAGATTAAGCTAGTACTAGCAGTCTAGAGATTGGAAGCATGTAGCTTTTATCGGATACCATCCAATATTGTACATGACATGACAAAACTGTACAGACTACAACAAAATACAACCAGAGTGTGTGTGTATATCGTGCAGCCATGGCATAGCATGAACAATACTCAATACATGGTGGAAAGCAAAGGCATGCATCTGCGACAACTTTGCAGTCAAGGGAAGGGATAGGATTGTACGTACGGTTTTCTTCTGTTTTTGTTCTGAGGGTTAGCAGTAGTAGTCTTGGGACTGTGAGAAATTTATGTGTATTATTTTTCATTATAACTATTATTTTAAGGGATTTATTGCTCTATAATAATTTAGTGAAATCTTAGTACGCTTTCTCTTTTTCTTTGCCACTTTAATGTCCCTAAAAAAGCAAACAGACAGAAACCCTTTTACCTCACTCTGTTTGCTGAGTGTAACACGCATTAATATAAATATATATAAAGCCAATTTGCATACGTATTTATATCTATATATATATAAATATATATAGAAAAGTTAACTAATTAAATAATTTTACAAATTACCTTAAGTATTTGTAAACATCCAATTTTACTTGCTAAAATTAAACTTAGATTTGGCCTGCTTTTTTTAAAATTTGAATCATACTGATCTATATTTGTTGGATATATAGACCAAATTCAATGGACTTTTACGAATTTATTTGAGTTCAAATTTCTTAAATCAGTCTGTTAAGTATATTTTTAAATTTCTTTATTTATGTTCTTGTAACTGGACCAATTGAAATTTAAATCAAATTTTTTGAAGTCATGTCATAATTTGTATCACAACTCTCTTTTGAATGCTAAGAATCAATAAATTTTTCTCCAATTATAAGAGTACTTACTACCCTTTTAAGTGTTAAAAATAAGGAATTGAGATTCGAGAGTCGACATGCACTTTTTGAGTAAAGGTATTAATTCAGACTATTTTATAATAAGACTAATTTAAACAGGATCCCAACAATTAATCCAACTTAAAACCTTCTTAATTAAACAAGAATCTTGTTGTATTTTAACTTATGGCCAATTGGATTGTTAACCCAATTATAGAACTTGTCTGTCTATCCAAGTGAGAGATGACACATGATTCTCTCGAGAAAAAGCTTAAGACAAACAAATATATAAGTTAGTACTTTTCATCATCTTTCTGTCGGTTTATGCTTGATGGTATGGTTTGATGTTACTTCAATGGACAAGCTCAAGAATGATAAATGCATTTACAAGTAATTATTATACGAATTAAACCTTGATGGCACGTAGAATTTCATTAATAAACAAGACAATTGGGGATTTTTATCTCTTATTAAGATACACTACAATTAGGTTAGAAAGAGTGACAAGTACCAAAGATACGAAAGGGATGATTGACAAATACCAAACTCGTCAAGGAAATTATATATCTTCTATTAATTGTAGCAAATATCGGAGCACAAGAAGTATGCATCGACATCCACATCACCTCAAGTTGAAGTGATTTTGCATACAAATAAAATAGTGAAATTGAGAAGAGATCATACTCATTTGGAGTTCTTACTTGAAATTAGTTGTTAACTTGATGAACGCTTTGCACTCAATTATCATGATTAATTAATAGGGATAATATTAATAATCATGATGTTGTAATACTGGGATTAGTGCCCTAGCCTTCCTTGCAGCAGTATTTTCTAGTCAATCACTGAAGAGAGATAGCTTTCCTCTTATCCATTCCCACCTGCATTGGGAATCCTATTTTCTACTTGCTAACTAATGGTTCTCCACATGGAGACTTCCGGAGCACAAAAGAGACAAGAGAAGGCGATCCCTTATCACACATCACCTAGCGAGCTTAGCACGCATGTTTTGATCAATCATCTGTCACAAACAAGCCTAAAATAAGGAACGATTCCTAAAAGGGAGTGATGAAAGGGGCTTGGTTTTCAGTATCAAGAACTTACGACGCCACCTTCGAAGGGGCAGTAAGGCCTTCTTTAGTTGTGTTGGCTATATGAGCTTCTCCATTTCTGTTGCGGTTATATTGTTGCAAAACTTTATGAAATATTGATTCGATATCAAACATATGTATGTATCTGAATGAGATATGTATGAATGTGAATGGGCTGACGACTTCTTATAGATTCTTTGGCCCAATGCACACACAGCAACCAAATGGCACTTGTGCCTTCTTACAAATAATTGATTCTACAACAATCTTTATGTTATGATAACAACAGTGCAGTGTAAACGTTTTGAAATTGAACATTATGAAAATAGTTATGAAACCAAATAGAATGATGTGTCATTTATTTCACCATTGAAGAGAAGAGGCATGGGATCAGAATTCATGTGTACCTGGTTGAATGAGTGATAGCCAAGCCAGCAGGTGACGGATGGGCCCAAACCACCACAACGAATGGTCCCATTCTTGATCAGAAAAGACACTCACAAAGAGACAGAGAAAGGCGGTCGTTGTGGTGGTGGTGGGGCTTCAACTCTTTGAAGATTAGGAAAGAGTGCATGGACGCACGTGGGTTGGTAGGAAAATGCATAAAGCTGCATGCAGTTTGACCATGACGAATTTACGATACATTCGACTTCCCGGTATGCATGAGTTGTCAACTTCTGGTTGGTTACATCACATAAAAAGATTAGGTTTTGCTGTCAGTACATCTGACCACCACCCTCAACGAAGAAGAAGAAGAAGAAGAAGACAAGCTTTGCTTTGATCTTTAATTCTTCTAAGTCTCAACTAGTTTATTGCCCTTTTTGGGTCCAAAAGCAAACAGTAGGGATGCACTGTTTGATTCCGACCACTCTGGTATCATTCATTTCACACGCACCGCACGTGCACAAGAGTTCGGACTTCGGTTTCATCAATTCAGCGAGACCCTACATTTTTAGGATTTATATATACATTGTTTGTACTCATTATTTTTTAATCTTTTTATATTAATTATTTTAAATATAATATTTTATATTTTTAATTTTTTATATTACAGTTTAAGTTTGACATTTTAAAATTTTGGTTTTAAAATCTCACATCTAAAATGCCTATTAATAGAAGCCTATGTCACAGGGAACATGAGTTGAGCTTCAAATTGTTGTCCAATATTGAACATGCCCATCAACAAATTATTAACAAAATAGATAAAAGGGCTTGATTATGAAATGTGAATTTGATACATAATATACAATTTATGCCATATTATGATTTTTAATTCATAAATTATAAAATTTCACAGAAGAGTAACAATCATTGAGAGGGAGCGGGGTACTGTGAAATTTTAATAAATCCCCTCTACAGTAATAATCTCTTGGGTCTTGATACTTCTTTTCAGACTGTTAAGTTGTCATTTCTGCCAAAACTAATTGATATTAGGATAATACAACTCAAATCTTTTATAGTATTTGATGTTGCACTTTGCAAAATCTGTGAAATTTCACAAAAAAAATTAACAGTCATTGTCAGAAAGTGGTGAAACTCCAACAATTATGAAATAAAATTATCAATAATTAAATATTTTTAAGTGGGTAAAGAATTAAGGTTAATTATTAAATAAAAAATTATTTATAATTTTTTTTGAAATTAAATAAAATAAAAAATTTGACTAAAATACACTTATTATATTTTTTAATGTAAAATTTAAAATATTAAAAAAATTAAAATAATTAATATAAAATTTAAAATATTAAAAAAATTAAAATAATTAATATAAAATTTAAAAAATAAAAATAAAAATAATTAATATAAAATTTAAAATATATAATATAAAAATTTTAAAATATAAATATAAAATTTAAAATAATTAATATAAAAATTTTTTAAAAAAAAAAAATCAATCATATCTAATATCCATACAGTTAAACCCACGCAAATAAGTTGAAAAGTGTCTAATCATCGGGTACAACACACATGTGATCACCAATACTTTCAACATGCATTGAATAGATCTGAGTTGACAAGACCACACTAAAATGGATCCCACATAAAAGACAGCACACCACCACCAACAATGCATGCAACAATCATCACCAATTTTATTTTCTGCAATGAACAACTTAATATCTTAGCCCGAATGAATGAATGAATGAATGAATTAATTAATTAATTAATATCTGCCGCATTCTTCTCTCTTTTCACACTCGACCTTTAAGAGATTCTGGTTTTATTGATTAATGCTTTTCATGAGCATACTGTTCAGCAAAAACATAGTGAGAATATGAGTGTAACTTGAAATTTGAAGAAATAGAAAATGAGGCACAAGTTTATATATGAACTTGAAAAGTAAGTAATATAGCAGTTGATTCTAATTGTTGCAGTGTACATAACAGGCTCTAATAATAATAATAATAATCTCTAACAATATTCTCTTTGCTTTTTACATTCAAAAGAACAAAATTAAGAAGAAAATGAAGAGATGAAGCTTAAACTTGCTGCAAGTTTGACAGAAATGATCGACGAATGCTTCACTTCAAACTTGCAGCAAAGGATTTAAGATATAATTCTTCATTTTTCATTAGCTTCTGCATCTAGTCGTGCCAGCAAAGCAGCATGACCACACATCTTCTGATAATGTACAGTCTTCCTTTCTGTTGTTTGAGATATCCTCCAAGCTTTCTGCATGATATCTTCCTCTTGGACGAGTCTTTCATGGCTGCAGCAGCTCTGCTCATCTCCATGCTCTTCTAAAAGAGATAAAAAGAAAGAGAGAAAGTTTCAAAGCTTTCAAGGGCTTCTAGTTTCAACAGCAATTTGTATTGTTGTAATGTTTAGATATGAAACAAAGGCAAGGCTCAAGCTTCTTATATAATAAGAGAGTGTGGCTGTGCCACCTCATCATCTTCCTTAAAAAAAAATAAAGAAAGAATGTGGGTTTCAACCACCAAGATAGTTGGTCGGCCATTGATGTATCATCAAACGGTGGAGAATTAAAAATGAAAACTTTATTCCAATTTCTTAGAGATTTGAGCATGCATCTCAGTTGCCACGTTTTCGTGACCATGTTATCATATTTCTCGAAGAAGCTCTGACGTTTCCTTTTCATGTCTTGTTTGACTGCACATTGCATTACGCCATTATGCCTTTATTATTATACCAATTCCACTCCCTCTCTCTCTCGCTTTATGCACCAACTGTTATCTGTTTGTGGAAAACGTTTTCTGAAAACAAAAAACATTTATTGCTCTCTAATAAGCTCGGTGGTCCAGAAATATTGGACTCTACTGCCGAAGAAACAGCAATATTGTCTCTAACTCTAAGTAGGCGTGGTTCCTGGAATTTGACTGAACTTAATCCACTTGTCTTTATGTAATTAATTAACTTAATTAATTAATGTAGAACTCATAAGTTACAATGTCAATTGTTCTTATAAGCAGGCAGATTTTCTCCAGAAAATAAAACACAAGAAACAAGGGAGACAGTGCATTGTGATTAACACATTACTTTGTACGAACCCAACAAGATTAGAAACAATTAATTGGGTAATTAGGGTGAAAACACAGCATAATCCCACATGTTTTGTCTTGTGCTTCCATTTATCCCGTCGTAAACTTCTCCGGGGCTTGCACCTGGTCTTTGTAACTTCATTCATTCTGCCATTAAGGAATCTTCCCCTGAATGACCGCACTTTGCTGTCAACTTTCTGTATTTCATTAACAATTAGAATTTGGAAAGATAAATTTCAATCAATGACTTTGATTTAAAATTTGAACATATATGAATATATAAATATGAATTATTTTAATTGTCATGCCATATTCTTATAAATAATTATATAAATTTGATATATCCAAAAATAAATAACTCTACAAGGATATTTTTAAAATTACAATTTGATAAATTTATTCAAGTTTCATACTTTTCAATAATTTTAATTTAATTATATATCAAACATAATCATCAAATTTTTAATAATTAGTTAAAAATAAATATTGTAAAATATTTGAATTTAGACACAATTAAAACAAACACTAAATTATGTGAAGACATAATTCAATCTCGAGTATTAAGATAAGAATAGCTATAATCAACATGTATTAAAGTTAATCACAAGTGTAAAATTAGATAGATTAAAACATGGGCAATCAAAAATTGACATATCATGAACCAACATTTAAATTAAACAGTAGATTAGTGTGTAAAAAAAAAAAAACAATTACAAGCTTCTCATATATCCGTAATTTATGTTAAACTAACGTTTTGAAAAAAGTATTATATCACGCACGTGCACGTGCGTTTGTGTGATAATATAATAATTAATAATATAATCGAAATAATATATTATTGAGTATTAAGATATCATCAAGCCAAACCCTAAAAATAAATCAATAACTTAGGCTTAAACACTATGCTTGACCCATCTAGACAAATGAGATTGAGAGACTTAAAATGATCTAAATAAAATGAGTGGGAATTATTAGTTTCTTACAAAACACAATGGGACATGCATGCATGTATGTCTGTCTCTTAATTTCATTGCTTTGCTGGCCTCGTTATGCATTACAAAATTACAAAGCTGCATGGTACAAAGAAAGACTGGTCGGCACGTGATAATATCGTGGGAGACATGGTCTCTGCCTTCGATATTGTAGACAGCCTTGATATTTGTTATTCTTCTTCTTCATTAGACTCCCATGCCTTTGTCGGCTCAATGTTTAATTTTCTTAATTAATTAATTAATGGGAGATTTGAAAGCTGAACGATCGTATCTTTGTCTTGGTTAATTAAAAGATTACGTATGGTTTTATGTTTTGTCCGGACGTCCTTAAATTGTACGGTTAATACAACGAATAATGTTGCTTAATTTTGCTTAATTATGATAATTATTTTAATTTAATCTCAATAACTCAACGTACTGAGTATTTGGATGAGAGATTAAGTGGGAATTAAGTAAATTATTAGATAATTAATGATGGATGACATTTATTTTATTTTTTGTTTTATTATTTTTATTGGTTATATTATATAACAATGACAAAGTCAAATTAATAACTAAAGTGAATATTTAATGATGACTAGTGGATTATAAATAATTAAGCAAGTTATTTGTGCATAATTTATATAACATTTTTTCAATTTAAAAGATGTTTGGGTTCGGTTATTTAGTGGATAATAATTTTTTTTAATAACATCCATACCCGTAAATTAAACGGGAAATAAATTTATATCTATATTTGTTAATATAATAAAAATAAAAATATTTATTTCAAATACCCACAGATACAATTGATATCTTTAATGTAAGTTGATAATTTTTATGTAACAAAGATAATAAATTTTCGTGTTCGAAAAATTCAATCCATTGCCCAACTAAAAAAAATGAGGTAATAATATCGAAGTTGTTGAATTTTTAATTTTTTTAATTATTTTTTTAAAAAAGTGATAATTTATTATTCTATATGAGATAAGATATCAATTTTTTTTGAAATAATTGAAATATTTTTTTTAAGCCTTAATTACATGTTCTAATAAATTGTGATGGTCAAGTTTAATACTGTCAAGGCAATACCTTATGGATGAATGTGATATAAATAGATACATTAGACATCTATTTAAGATAACATAATAATTTAGAGACCCAAATGTTATTACCCCACTTCAAAAATTTTGCACTGAAGTCCTTGTCTTTGAGCCCAAAATATTTTCTTGGACCTGTAATAGTTGCATTTTCAGCCCATAGGAAAATCACAAAGCTGGACTAAAATGTTGTTCTGTGCCACTGCTGAAGCCCAAAGGCAATTCTTTTGGTTCTCTATTGGGCTTGTTTCCATGCCAAAACTTTCCTACTCTTCGTATTTTATTTCAAGCGACAAAATTAAGAATTCTTTAATTTTATATAATTTTTTATATTAATTATTTAATTATAAATTAATATATTTTTAATAATTTAAATTAAATTATATATATATATATAATTAATATATTATAATTAATATGCACATAAAATATAATCTAGACTATTCAAATAAAATTAATGTAATATATAAAAATAGTATAATAAATTACGTACAACATCAAAAATCATGATTCTAACCTTTTAGTTATAATTAACAAAATTTTTAACATCTTTTAAGTGTAATAGTTTTAATATATTGTATTTAACTCAATCACAATATATATTTTGTGAAATTACACATTACTTAGGAGTGAATATAAGTTTTACTTGTAAGTACTTTATTTTTTTAAATTAATACGAGATTTTTTAGGTTAATATTTAAATTTTTAAATATTAAAAATAAAATCTTGAAAGATAAAGACCGAACTTATTATGTCACCTTAAAATATCTAAATAAACAATATCTTACTAATTAAGTTATATTATCCATGAATTCTTAAAAAAAAAAAATTTATATCTTAAAACCTTTCTTTTCGGGTTTATTTTATTTTTATTTTTAATTTTTTAAAATATATATACATTATTATTCATATTTGATCAAGATTTATTCTATTACTATATTATATTTTATTAACAATCTTTTTTGTAACACTGTAACACACAGCAACTATATTGTAGATTTGACCCACAATGAAGACAGATTTGAGACGCGAATCCCCTGCCCTGATTCAGTCATTCTATTAACTTTTTAATCTTCAGATTGCAATCTCCCAAGTGGCCCTGAGAACATCTCTTTCATTTGTCATCCAGAACATGCAAGCTAATCGACAACCCATTTGATTGGATGTGACAAAGATCCTTTAACTAAATTAAGAATTGCAGCGGCATGCAGCACTGCAACGGGCGTTTCTTTAAAAGAATTTATTACAATATTTATTAGGCAAATGGGATTTATTTGATTGCATACATAGAGATGTGGAATCCCTCCTGTGCTTATGTGGTTTCATTGCAAGTGCATGAACAGACAAACAAATTGTCCTTGGATTATGTAACAGTGGTTATCATTGAAACCAAAATTTGAACCTAGATAATAAGACAACCTTCTTCCCTTCTCACCCGCTCTTCATTCTTATTATATATGAATATAGCTGCAACTTACTGTAATGTCTAGTAGTTTATATTTAGATAAGACTCGGACAAAAGGAAAAAAGCTACCGCTAAAAAGGAAAGAGACCGATCATGACAACAGCATATACGGAAATTAAAAGCCATGGCCACAAGGGATATCAAATCTGTCTAGCAGCTGCCAAACTTTCGTGGGGGGATGAATATTCCACAAATAAGCTTTGGTTACATTCATGTGACTTCCCATTGATTGGCTCAAAGGGGTCCCTCCCCAAGACAATTTGCATGCATATATACTTTATAGTATAATTTCATTTCAATTCAGAAGCACAAATTAGTTGGCTTGCTATCTCTTTGTGTCACTAGAGTGAAAAAAAAAAATGGATGTGAATTGCTTCTATGATCAGATGGTAAATGATTCAATGTCATACTCATCCATGGCTAATGTTCCTTCAAGTCGTGTGAGTTCTACCAGTGTGATATCTGCTGATGTTCACTCTGAAAATGGCGTCGAAGCCGAGTCGAAGAAGTTACCTTCTTCCAAGTATAAGGGAGTAGTTCCTCAGCCTAATGGCAGATGGGGAGCACAGATATATGAGAAGCATCAACGTGTGTGGCTTGGTACTTTTGCTGAAGAAGAAGAAGCTGCTAAAGTCTATGATGTTGCAGCAATAAGGTTCCGGGGCCAAAATGCCGTTACAAACTTCAAAACTTCCTTGGAAAGTGATGATTTAGATTACATTGAAAAAATGTTCTTAAGTTCGCATTCTAAGGCTGAGATTGTTGACATGTTGAGGAAACATACTTATGAGCACGAGCTTGAGCAGAGCAAGCAGAATTATGCATGTTATGGCATTAGTAACAACCAAGGAATTTCTGATCTTTTCGGATCAAACACATTTCAGGAAACCTTGGAATTCCTTTTTGAGAAAGTTCTTACACCAAGTGATATAGGCAAGCTCAACAGAATGGTGATACCAAAACAACAAGCTGAGAAGCACTTTGCATTAAATTCAGAGATTTCTCCTAAGGGCATGTTACTGAATTTTGAAGATAACACGGGCAAGGTGTGGAGATTGAGGTACTGTTACTGGGGTAGCAGTCAGAGTTATGTGTTGACAAAAGGATGGAGCAGATTTGTGAAGGAGAACAGCTTGAAAGCAGGAGATTTGGTAAGTTTTTGGAGATCCAATATCGGGCCAAATTCAAGATTGTTCATAAACAACCACCACCACCACCACCAGCAGCGGCCGCAAAATGGGTCAGGTTTTGAAGAAATGCAGAGCCAGCAGGCTGGCCTGTTAAACCCAGTTCAAACAACTGATGTGGTTAGACTGTTTGGTGTCAATATCTCAGAGAAACCAAACAGGTCGTGTAAAAGTAAGAAGAAGGTCAGAAAGATCAGAGATGAAATTAGTAATATAAAAATAACAAGTTAGTTTAAATGAAAACTATGGTAAGTGTTCTTTGCAAGTTTGAAATATTGTGTATATTCAATAAATTAAAACGACAGAAATGGTGTCTCAAGTGGTTGTATAAAGGATCAAAAAGATTAGAGTGTGGATCTGGCGCAGGATCAGACTTGGTCATGTCTATGTTTATCAAGTCAAGTCAATTGAAATTATGATGAGTTGCAAAGCTGGCTAATGTATGCCTTTGATTGGTGGGGATAACAATTAGGTAAGATATCCAAAATGCACTGATAAAATTATTCAATATTAAAAATTTAATGAAAATTAATTAAATTATGATTTTAAAATTAAATATTTAAAATAAATTTCGTTTTGTTTTAATTTTAAGTAACCAATATTTAGTATTGGATAAAAAAATTATTTTTAAAAATATTATTTTTTAAATAATAATTTTATAAAATAATTATTTAAAAATATTAGTAAAATATGTGAGGCCCACATAGACTTGTTGTAGGCCCCGCTCTCCTGGCATGGCTTAAACTCATCGCCAGGTCATTCTAAAATAGACAATTCAGCTAAAATTTTTAAAATTTAATTTAAAATTAATTTAATATTAAATTTTATAATAATTACATTTTAAAAAATAACTTACATCCACTGAAGACTTAAAAAGAAAACTTAAGAGACTTTTCTTAACTGAATTATAAATTTATATACACACGCACGCACGCGGCGCGCATACACTCAAAAGAATTTTTTTGTATTATAGTAATTTTTAACTTTTTTGTTATAATTTTTGAGTATTTTTTAATATATATTTTTTAAATTAAAAAATTATAATAAAATAATAAAAAATTATAATAAAAGAGCTAGAGATCACATTATAAGTTATAACGAGTAAAAATTAATAAAAACACTTTTATTTTAAGTGATAATGTGATTTTTATTTAATAAAAATATATATATTTTTTTATATTTTATAAAAAATTGATAATTTTGACGATCAAATATAAAACACACCTAAAATATTATTATTTTTTTTTAAAAAAAAATAATAATAATTTACCTTTTTACTTGTATAACATTTATGTAACAAAATAACATTTATCTCTCGAATGAATAAATAAGAGCAAATAACTGTGGTTAAAAGTATTGATATGGGATAAGGATTTCACCGACAAGAAGACCATACAGGGCAATTTCTTGTGAAGCAGCCTACTGTTCTTGGAATTGCCAAGTCATTATTCATTTCTTGCCTTTCCAGGATTTATCTACAGTACTTTCTTTGCGGTCAAATTTTCCAAGTTTTGATAAAAATATTGAAGTCTTTTTTTTAAATTTCAAATTTTTACTGTATTATTTAAATTTTAAGTAAATTTCAATTGTTAATATCAAAGTAAAATTTTCAAAAATTAAAATGTAACTTGTTAATAATATTAATAAATAACTTGTAAAATTGAACGGAATATTATTAAGTCGTCTTCCCAATACTGGAAAGGAGTTTGAAGTCTTTTCCTACCAGTTTGCAGTAACATGCTTGATGGAATGCCATAGTGAAAACCCCACAACGAGAAAACCAAAATAAGGAAAAGGAGAAGACAATCGAGAGTGTGAAGAGAAAAGGGGTGAGTGAGAGTACAACGTAAGAATAATCGCGTGTGAAAAAACAGTAACGAGGGGGTAGCTGGCGAGGTGGTGAGCTAACAGTAACAGTTCATTCACCAAAGCTGAACCCGTTCCCAATGTCGTCCGATAAGTCATTGTCAAGAGACGTAGCATAGCATCTGTAGCCACCACCACCGCCAACCACTTCGCTTCACAGCCTCCAGAACGCCTAGTGATCTGGGCACTCTCTCTCTATCTCTCTCTTTCACTTATGCAACACAACACACCACAACCAATACTGAAATGAAAGGGCGCCCAAACGAACAAACAATGTATTATGCCATTGCGAAGTATTGCTGGGCCCCTATGGGCTAACCCGAACAGTGTAAAGATGAGTGAAGAAAAACGAAAAGATGTTATACTCCTCCACTACTTTTCTTCGCTAACAAAAATGTTAAAAACGATTTGACATGACAGAACCCAACAGCGGCAATACCAGATGCTGCTGCTGCAGGTCCTCTCGCATTCATTAATGATATTTGTTGGTTTTAAAGTGAAAAAAAAAAAAACAAAAACAGCTAGCTCATTTTAGTTTTCCATTCATGAATGATTGACGATGATGGTATGTATGTTACTCAATATCGAAAGCCGTTTTCTACTTATTGATCAAAGACTTGAAGAGAAAACGACAATGGTATTATGGATTCAAGGATCAAAGTTTTGTATCACAATGCCTTGTAAAAACTACTATTGCAAAATGGAATCATAAACAGAAAGAAGCATGAAGCATTACGAGTTACAACTTGATTATTTTATAGTGTTATTTGGCTAGTGCATATCCTTGGGGACGGATAATCCATGGCTGCTTTGAACTCCAATTTGCTCCACAATCTTGAGCAGTTTAACATGCTTACTACACCAAGCTTCCATCAACTTAGCTTCTTTGCTTTCAGCATCTCTCTGTAAAGCACTTAACTGTTCTCTATATTCACTCTCGATCCTACCAAGAAAAGCCATTTCTTCTTCTCTCATAGCCCTTATTTTTGTCTCAATTTCTTCCATTTTCTCTCTCCTTTTCCTTGCTTTTCCTGACTCCAGTTGCTGCTCCAGCCTACTC
This sequence comes from Swietenia macrophylla, assembly GCA_032401905.1. Classification (NCBI taxonomy): domain Eukaryota; kingdom Viridiplantae; phylum Streptophyta; class Magnoliopsida; order Sapindales; family Meliaceae; genus Swietenia; species Swietenia macrophylla. The sequence continues at coordinate 3,197,880 of CP135578.1, read as the reverse complement.
AGCCTCCAAGTTGCCTCCTTTTTATGTTGCATCCAGCTTTGCCTGCCCTCTTCAAGCTCCTTACAATACTGTATCAGAGTACCCATTTGCTGACCCGGCATGAACCTGGTGATATCCCCTGGGTCAAGCCCCGGTTCAGATGGAGAAAGAGATAAACTCACAGAAGGAGAAGCTGTAGTTGTAGATGAGATTGAAGAAGACAAAGATGAACTCGTATGATTATTCATCCACAAAGGAATCCCATTTGTAGAAGTCGAAGAAGAACCTGACCCGAGCGAGAGAACAGGTTCAGGATCCGGCAGGGACATGGTAGGTATGATAGGGTTCAAGTTCAAAGCTTGCAATGCAAAAAGCTTTGGCTGTACGTACTTCTCCGCAAAAGTCGCCAAAATATGATCATATCTCCCCTGAGCAACTCTCTCCGGCGAAGAAGACGGACCCACAACCTGAATATTCCCTTCCTGGTCGGAGTATTCCCTTCTCTGCTTCTCCTTATGCAACTGTTTCAACTGTTTCTCTTTAAAAACCTCCCACCACTTGCCCAATCTCTTAGCAGTTCTCCCAGGAACTTCGCTAGCAATCTTCTTCCACTTATTCCCGTACTTGGCTTGCAAAGAAATGACCAAAGACTGTTCTTCCGGGGTCAAGGAACCCTTCTTGATTCCGGGCTTGAGATAATTCTTCCAGCGTTCGAGACAGGACTTAGGGTCTCGGTGGAGGGTTTTACCCATGCGTTGAGAAATGAGGTTCCACTCTTTAGGACCATATTGCTTGACGTAAGCTCTCAGGATTGCGTCTTCTTCTGGTTGCCAACGTTGCCTCTCCTTCATTTCATCATTATGAATTGCCGGGCGTGCTAATGGGCTCTGTTACTGATCCACAAAATTATTTCATCTGGTCGAGTCTCTGCAATGAAAGAGAGAGAGAGAGAAGAGGAAGAAGCATTAAAGAAAGGAATTAGCAAAGGGATGGGACTGTAAAGGGTTTTGATGAGGGGAGATCCTTTCAGGTCATTTGGTGGATTCGGCTACTCATTTGTCGACGCGTTAATGTGACGAGTGTCCTACACGCGTTTACTTCTGTTGTCATTGCACAACATTGTTTGGCACCACGATGAGAGAGAGAGAGAGAGAGTGGGGGGGTGGTGGGGGGAGAAGAAGGCTCTGGGGTTTTGGCAGAGAAAGCAACAGCAGAAGAGAGAGTGGAGAGAAGAAAGAAGAAAGAAGGGAAAAGAAAAAGAAATGAGTGAATGAGTTGATGGTGTGGGGCAATCCGAGTCAGAAAAATTGTGGGTTGGAAACGACTTGACACTGCACTGCACTATGCAAAATGCTATGCATTTTCAGAAACAAACACCAAATTGCCATACTACTGCTACGCTATGCGCTTCTTTATGCGTGCAATGTTTATGATAGATGAACTTTCAAGATGCCAAGCTACCAAATCAAGGTTGTCGAGATGGTTGCTACTTAAAGGCAAGCAACCCTACAATGATTAGGCCAAATTTTGGGTGCCCTAGGATTCTAGGGCTCTCTATAGCTATACTTATCTTTAAGCTTTTGGTTCGGAGTGTGAGTAAGAGTGTTCTTTGGGGAAAAGAGTAAGAATTGACATGTTGTTGTATCCTAGCCTAGCTTGGCAGGCATTGATCTTGTTTCCTATGATTCCAAAATTTGTTTTTCTTTTTGTAAGCTTTCATCACATAATTTACTTTGGGATACAAGTTATAGGATTCCTTCACATCCACATCTAATTTGAATTGGCTCAATTATGATCATTTTGATAGTAGAATCCTAGTGGGTACTCAAGTTTATGAGAAAACAGCATCAATGAGACGTCTTCGTGGGGGTGTATTTTACCTTTATTTTGAATTATGAAAGCAGCGTAAATTGATTATATCGACTAATACAAGAGCCATGGCAATTTTTTTATGATAATTCTTAGTTTTTTTTTTAATGTAATTGTAATATCAAACATCTAGTCTTTAAATGAAAATAATTTAAAGATAATTTTGATCTAAAATTGATTATTCTTTTTTGAGATTTAAATAGATATAAAATTTTTCAGGTTCAATTTAAATCAACACATTTGAATGACTTGCAGCTCATAGCAACGGTTAGGAGACGCGATTGGATGCACGCGCTATGAATGTCGATTGGGGAGAGAACATGTAGTTTTTGGGACACAAAGACTAATCAACGCATTTCTCGGATCTGTTGGAAGGGAGGGGTTGGGGACTTTGTTTGTCTTTGGTTGGCCTCTGCGTCGCTCCTTGTGCTGCGTGGCTGCCACTCGTGTCGTGTACATCCGTCTCTGCTCTTTCTGCTCAAGCTTTTTGGATCTTCCTATTGATTTTTCCTTCAATATTTTTCAAAAATTACATACCCATAACGCATAATTTCTCTATTTTTATTAAAAATATTGTTTATTTTTTAAAAATATAATTTTCACGTATAATTCTACTTATTTGTTATTACAATGTATAGATAAATCATGCATACTGAAGATCGCAAAATTTTAATGAAAGAATGGGAGTCTAGAACATAAGTTTATTTTAGGCAGAACAGATAGTCTTCCTTGTGCATTTGTGGGGCTATTTTCTATCAATAATTTAGCCATTATAGCATCAACTAGACACCGATTGGGAGAGAGAGAGAGAGAGAGAGAGAGAGAGAGAGAGAGAGATCAGTTTCTGCCATTGTTTCTCAATAATGAATGCACCAAACGAAAGCGGAAAAGCAGAACTTCACACCCCACCTAATAAGAATACGCCGGAGATCATGATCAGATATATAGACAATAGACATAGTACATATCCCACCACGCATATGCCATTAAAGCAGCAGGCACACAAGCGAAAGATTCTTATGCATGCATATTCATGATGCAAAATACAAATCACACTACTCAGAATTGCGATGATTTTGATTATTTTAATGCAGATGAAGTTCAAATTATTGAAAGGAATTAAAATTAATGGGACCCCGGCTGAAAACCACATGCCGATCGCAGACAGAACCTCGAGAAGAGAGAATATTAACCTCTCAGTTCTAATTTCTTTGTATATATATATATATATATATTCCTCGCTAGCTAATTTATTGCTCTATCTTGTCATCAAAGTTTTCACCACTGAATGAATGTGAACTGTCTATTATGGTCCCCTTCTAGTTCTGTGCAAGCAATGTTTTCATACAGTGCTTTCTTTTGCTTACAATTCACAAGGCCCGTCCCTACTCAAAAATGTTTCAACAACTTCATTGTTGATACCCACGTACAGTGTTACTGTGTTATAGGTGATACATACTGCAGTTTTGCAGTGGATTGAGGTCGATGCTGATGATATATTAAGACAAAATTCTGAAAACGTTGCATGTGGATTTGTGGTGGTGTTTTCGATCGGGGTTCCGCAATTTTTTTGATGTCACCATTCGAGCTCTATGCTGAGTTTATAGTTGTTATTTTGACTCCCGAGCATGTTCATTTGAGGTGGGCATTATTTATGGGTCGTCGGTGTGATTTCTCTTTGCTTTGTAGCGGCTTACACCCAACGAATCTTATTGCTTAAAATTGTTGCAAGATATGAAGTTTCATGTATCATATGCATTCAGAGAAAGTAAAAATTACAAAGTCCTTGGCAATAGTAATCTTAAAAACAGTCAATACGAGTGATTAGCGTCAAAATTAGGGCTTGAGAGAGCATACATATTATTAGTAGCATGGAATTCATAAATCCTTGACAAGTACAACAATGGCTAGAGAAGTTAATAGCAATAAGAACATGGTATTTACATATGCTGTGCCCGAAAAGAATTATGTGTACTCTTTTAAGTTTTTTAAATTCAAAGCTCACCCACTCATTAGGGCTGCATGAAATCTGATCCGATCTAATGAAAGAATTCCTAATCCAATTATTCAATTCAATACCTACTCTTTAGATTTTTGATCAATTGCATTGAATTCTCAGCATCTCTCTGCCACTTAGTCTCTCGCTTGCTGTATTAAAGAGTCTAATTGTGACTATGAAGGTGGAAAAATTAAATCAACGTTTGGTACCGTCCAAACAAATTAGTAAATCACGTGTATAATATACAGAGAAAGAAAATTCTTACAACATACACACTATATTTCCACGTGTTAAGCAGGACTTATTGACTATTCGTATGCCGCAGTTGCATCGTCCCTTCGTAGAATAACCACACAACTACCCCCACTATTGTCTTTTGCTTTCTCACCAATATTTCCCTCGCTTTCTGCCTCCCCAAACACCCATTTTGACAGCAGAGAAAGAAGAATTGTGACAATGGCCTGTTCAGGCTCTGCTCTGCGACCGATCTCTTCTACTTCTGTCAAACAAGCCAATACAAGACAGGTCCATTCTTCTGCAACCAAATCATCATTTTTACAATTCAAACTCACAAACCCGTCTCTCACTCAGAGTCTTAATCTCCATGCCACCACAAACTGCAACTTCTCAGTACCCAAAACATCTTTCACTTGCAGATGCCAAGCTAATCCTCACCCATCTGCAGATGAACCCAGTCAGTGTTTTTCTTAGCACCAATAAATTCTTTTTCTGTTTTAAATTTGTTCGATCTCGTAATCCCCTGTTGTTCATTTTGCTTGTAGCCAAAGTTCAAGAGATGTACGTGTATGAAATCAACGAGCGAGATCGTGGCAGCCCTGTCTATCTCCGATTGAGCAAGAAATGGATCAATTCACTTGGCGATCTTGTCCCTTTTAGCAACAAAGTAAGTCAATCTTCATGCATTTTGGCTCTGGAACTTACCTTCCATGACATATAATTTTGTTTGTTCGTTCTTTTGTATCAGATATACAGCGGAGACTTGCAAAAGCGGGTGGGAATAACAGCAGGAATCTGCGTTTTGATCCGACACAAAGCGATGAGAGGCGACAGATACGAAGCCATATACAGCTTTTACTTCGGTGACTACGGTCACATATCGGTGCAGGGAGCATACTTGACCTACAAGGACACGTTTCTTGCTGTGACTGGAGGGTCAGGGATTTTTGAGGGAGTGAGAGGGCAGGTTAAGCTGCGGCAGCTCGTGTTTCCGTTTAAGCTATTTTACACATTTTATTTGAAGGGTATTAATGATTTGCCAGAAGAGCTTACTCGGAAGCCAGTGAAACCAAGCGCTTGGGTTAAGCCAAACCCTGCGGCTAAGGCTTGTAAGCCTGGTGCAACAGTTGCTAATTTCACTGATTAATTAGGATTTATGATGTAAAACTGTGCAAAATCGTGCCTTCCACTTTGTGACAATTAAGTAAAGGAATTTCTTATCACGGCTGTGCTTTTCACTTTAGACAACTTAACGTGCCACACAAATAACCAAAACGCATGCCCATTAAAATGTGAAGGGCCGAATAAAATAAGCGCTTTTCACTTTAATCGCTTCTGCTGTATCGTTATAAAAAGAAATTAAAGTCCTGCAAATTCCAAACTTGATCGGTGGAAAAAGTGGAGATGATTGTTGTTGTTGGTGGTGCAATGCAAATTCGGTAGTATTGATTAATGTGCACAACGCTAGAAAATTGCTGTGGTGTTTGATCGATTTCCAAAAGTGAAAGCTGCTGAGGAAGTGTCCTCTGACTCTCGAGACTCAACGTTTGACGGAAATGTTGAAATCTGCAGAGCGTAATTTGCTGGAAATTATATTAATGGAAGGCGAAATGATGCAGCAGTAGTTCCAACAACCAAGGTCGCCGAAAATGCAGAGAGGTCGGGGAAGAGTTGGTGAGATTAAAGGAAACGAAAATCTCTACAGTCCCCAATACCTTCCATCGGTACTCAAGGTTTTAATGAGCATGCTGTTCCAAAAGCATGAGTGGAAGAAAATGCTGAGTGATTTCGTAAGGAACTTGTGATCTTCTAATGGGTAGACGATCACTGCCACATGACCATCGGGTAATTACTCTACCCTGTTGTACTAATAACGTTAAAGATGAACTAGCTGAACCCTGGCATCTTCTTCAAATATGTCGAATGTATGTGTGCATCAGCAGCTGCAAAGTCGCTGATATGACTGCTAACATGGCTAGCAGAGGTGGTTGCACAGGTGATATTAATGCCGTAAGTTCAGGAACATATTTTTAGGGCAGTAGTTGAAAGTATTCAAAGTTTTTAGGAGATTTTATTTTCATTTCTATTAATTACCAGCTGTTATTGCTAGTGACAAAAGTTTAGGAAGTTTGTTGTTTTTATTTCTACTTTTCTGATTGCAAACTTATGTATTTAAGCTAATCATTATTCAATAAAATATGATTTTCTCCCATTTTTCTTTTGTTCTTTAGATGCTCTCTTTCTCTTGTTCTTAATTGAGTTTAAATAAATTAAAATTACTGCAAATTGGTATCAGAGATCTCCTTTCAAAAGGACTTGTGAGTAAACCAAGTACATCTCATTGAAAAGGTCTAAACACCCTACTTTAATTTATTAAATAAATGGATTCTGAAACACGTTTCACAGTAGTAGCAGCACCTATATTTAATGGTGACAATTATCATATTTGGGAAGTCAGAATAGAGGTATACCTAAAGGCAAATGATCTCTGAGAAACTGTTGAGGAAGACTGCGAAGTTCTTCCATTGCTAAACAATCCAGCATTAGCTCAGTATAAAAATCACAAGAAAAAGAAAGCAAGAAAGTCAAAGGCAAGAGCTTTTTTGTTTGCTGCTATCTCACTAGTAATTTTCACCAGAATCATGACCATGAAATTAGCATTTGAAATTTGAAATTTCCTCAAGAATGAATATGAAAGAGATGAAAGGATCAAGGGAATGCAAGTATTGAATCTGGTTAGAGAATTTGAGGTGAAAAAAAATGAAAAAGTCAGAAACAATAAAAAAGTATGCTAATAAACTTCTTAGCATTGGTAACAAAGTAAGATTGCTTGGTTCTTAATTTTCTGATTCTAGAATAGTTCATAAAATTTTTTTAACTATTCTTAAAAGATTTGAAGCTACTATTTCTTCTTGGGAGAATACTAAAGATCTGTCAAGAATTATCTTGGCAGAACTTTTTAAATGCTTTACATGCCCAAGAACAAAGAAGAATAATAAGGGCTAAAGGTTATGTGGAAGGAGCATTTCAAGCTAAATTGCAAATTAACCAAGGAGAAAAAGCAAGAAAAACAAACACAAAAAGAAGAATTCTAGCACACCAAAAGGTGCTGCTAACACTAGCAAACATAATAGAGAAAAAAATAAATAATTTCCTCTGTGTAGACATCGTGGAAAGAAGGGTCATCCTTCTTTCAAGTATTGGAGAAGACTTGATGTCAAGTGTGATAAGTGCAACAAGCTAAGGCATCATGAAAGAATCCACAAAAGTAATTTTTAGCAGAAGAATGAGGCTTAACTTGCAGATCAGCAGGAGGAGGAAGAGCAACTATTTGTAACAACATGCTTTACAAGTAATAGCTCAAGTGAATGTTGGCTAGTGGATAGAAGTTGTATCAATCACATGAACTATGATCAAGAGTTTTTCAGAAAGCTGGGCAAATTAAAGGTATCAAAAGTTAGAATTGGCAATGGTGAACTCATTTCTGTCAAAACAAAAGGAACTGTTGCCATTGAAAGTTGCACATGTACAAAATTAATTACTGATGTTTTGTATGTACTGATATTGATCAAAATTTGTTAAGCATGAAACAATTAATTGAGAAGGCATTTAAAGCCATCTTTAAAAATAAGCAATGTTTAATCAAGGATGCCAATGATAAGGAAGTTTTCAAAATCAAAATGAGAGGCAAAAGATTCTCACTTGATCCAATAAAGAAAGAGCAAGCAGCTTATCTTGTTGTAGTAAGCAATGCAGAGACTTGGCACAAGAGGTTAGGCCATTTTCATCATGCTGCAGCGTTAAATATGCCAAAGAAGGAGCTAGTTCAAGGCTTACCTCACTTAGAAACTAAATTACTAAGCTACAGGGTTTATCAATACGGTAAGTAGGCAAGCTACCCTTCAAACAAGCAGCCTAAAGAGCAACTAAGAGACTATAATCAAAGGACTCGTTTACTCAAAGGAAGTAAATATTACATTGCCTTTATAGATGATTTCACTAGAATGTGATGATTTTATTTCCTTAGATTCAAGTTAGAGGTTGCATATGTGCTTTGGGGTTTCAAGCAGTGCATTGAGAACCAAAGTGGCTGCAGGATCCAAGTTTTGAGGTCTGAAAATGGCAAGGAGTACACCTTAGAATAGTTCAATCTACTTTGTGAGGAGGTGGGTATTGAACATCAACTTACAACTGTATACACTCCACAACACAATGGAGTTAGTGTGAAAAAAAAAAAATAGGACGATAATAAAAATGGTTAGATATATGTTTTATGAGAAAGGATTGTCTGAGTATTCGGCAGAGGCTATAAACACTATAGTATTTTTATTAAATAGATTTTCCACCAAAACAGTAGATGGAAAGACTTCTTTTAAGGTCTGGTATGATTACAAGCCCTCTTTGTAAAATTTTAAAGTATTTGGACGCTTGTGTTTTACTTATATGCCATAAATTAAAAGAGATAAGTTAGACAAGAAAGTTAAACTTGGCATTTTTATAGGATATAGTTCAATATCTAAGGTTTACAGAGTTTTCCATCCTCACACAAGGAAAATTCTGATAAGTAGAGATGTGCACTTTATGGAGAATGAGCAATAGAGCTAGAATAATGCAGAAAAGAAACTAATTATTGATCCACTGCAAAATCAAGATGAGTTAGTTGATGAGCTTCCTATAAGAGGCACTAGATTGCTCTCTGATGTTTATTAGAAATGCAATGTTTACTGTTTTTAAATCGGTAAGGTATTGAAAAGCAGAAAAGGATACCAAGTAGAGAACTGCAATGCAAAGCTCTCCATGATTAAAAAAAATATAACTTGAAAACTAGTTAAAAGACCTAAATACAGAAAAATAATTGGAGATAAGTAGGTGTTTAGAATAAAGCTAAATATGGATGGCTCAATCAACAAGCATAAAGCAAGGTTAATAGTAAAAGGATATGCTCAAATTTTTGGGGTAAATTTTTTTGATACATTTGCTCCTGTTGCAATGTTAGACACTATTCGACTGCTGCTAGCTATTGTAACACAAAATGGATGGAAAATCTATCAACTTGATGTCAAGTTAGCATTTTTAAATGGATTTTTGGAGGAAGAAATCTATGTTGAGCAACCTGAAGGTTTTGTTGGGAAAGGGCATGAAGACAAGGTCTATCTACTAAAAAAGGTTTTGTATGGTTTAAAATAGGCCCCAAAAGCTTGGTTTAGTAGAATCTGATGAGTATTTATTAAAAGTAAGCTTTGTTAAAAGTCTTAGTAAATCTACTTTATATATCAAAGGTAATTAAGCTAACTTTATTGTGATCTCCTTGTTACAGGCAGTAATGTTAAACTTATTCAACAATTCAAGAAAGATACGATGCAAGCCTTTGGGATGACAAACTTAGGAGAAATGTCTTACTTCTTTGGAATGGAGATTAAGCAAAAAAAAGATGAGATTTTCATATGTTAGAGGAAGGGTACAGAGGAGATCTTAAAGAAATTCAATATGGAGAACTGTAAAAGCATGAGTATTCCCATGTGTCAAAAGGAGAAGCTGAGTAAGGATAATAGAGCAGAACAAATAAAGGAAACACTATACAAACGCTTAATTGGTTACTTAATATATCTCATAGCAACAAGGCCATATATCTTATATGTTGTAAGTGTATTTTCAAGATTTATAAATTGTGCAAATGAATTACATTTTAAATCAGCCAAAAAAGTTCTAAGGTTTGTCATAGGGACCTTAAGTTATGGTATCAAGTTCTGTTCATTACAAAGTTTCTGATTGTAAGATTACTCTGACAGTGATTAGGCAAAGTTTTTAGACGACATGAAGAGTACCTCATGTTATTGTTTCAGCTTTGGATCAGGGGTATTCCCTTGATGTTCAAAAAAATAGAAAATAGTTACACAATCAACAACTGAAGCAGAGTTTATAGTAGCCATTGTAGTTGTTAATCAGGCCTTATGGCTAAGAAAAGTTCTAATTTATTTGCACCTGGAGCAAGATATGAGTCCAAAAGTGAAGGTAGACAACCGTGCAACCATATCCATCTTCAACAATTCAGTTTTTTGTGGAAAAACTAAGCATTTTAGTATAAAGATGTTTTTTCTCAGAGATGTTCAAAAGAATGGTGCAGTATGTTTAAAGTATTGCAAGACTGAAAATCAGCTAGCATATATCTTCACTAAAGCTTTTCTTAGAAGCAGGTTTGAGTTTTTGAAAGAAAAACTCTGTATCTCCACCTACTGATGCAAGGAGGAGTGTTGAATGTGTGCATCAGTAACTACAAAATCACTGATATACTGCTAACATGGCTAGCAGGGGTGACTGCACACATAGTATTAATGCTGCAAGCCCAGTAACATGTTTTTAGGGCTGTAGTTGAAGTATTTAAAGTTGCAAGAGTAGCATATGTTCTTTGACCAAGTTTTTATTTTTGTTATTTACTAGTTGTTACTGCTAGCGGCAAAATTTTATGAAATTTGTTACTTTTATTTCTAATTTGCTAATTGTAAACTCGTGTATTTAAGCTTATCATTATTGAATAAAATCTGATCTTCTCCCATTTTTCTTTTGTTCTTTATGTGCCCTCTTCCTCTTGTTCGTAGTTGAGTTTAACCAAGTCAATATTACTACAAAGTAATTCATTCTAAATTCATTGGTAAACATCAACTATTGTAAGTACTGCACGACATACATGGAGTAATAGAAATTCCACCGATAACCATGGATGGTTACACTCTATCGATGCTTTTAAACATGATTGCCTAGAAAACTTGTTGCGACAGTCCTGTGATTTCAGAGTCTTTTCCTATGTTTGCTTCATGAATTCACTAATCGATCGAGCAGAAGACATCATTGAACTTCGACCAAAAGATATGACTTTAAAAACTGTAATGAAAACAATCAACACAGGTTGCATGCACTCCTTTTCTGTTGTAAATAGCCGAGAAGGTGGTGCCTAATCCTCATATTTATGCCGATGTTAAATTTTGGATTGAACAGCATGATAAGACAATTACAAGATTTGGATGTCTGAATGGCTGCATAACAATCTTGTTGAAATCTCTGAGAGATGATGAATGCTAACACAATGAAATTATAAATACAAGATTATATCAAGCAACTAGAGCATGCTTAAAGCATTCTATGAATAAAGATTTTGCCCCTCTAGGCAAATATTCTTAGTCGAATCAAGATTAACAGTGGTTTAATCTCTAGCACTTTATGAGATTAAGGGTGCCCATAGAATACCAAAACAACCATAAAATAATTCATATAATAATAAAAAAATTATTTATCAATTCTTTTTTCATTAAAAACATAAGTAACGACTCTTTTTATAATACGAATTATTAATTATTATTAAAATTTATCGTGCCATCATAAAAACGATCCTTTTAAACATTCATAATCAACAAATAAATAATAACAAAGATTATAATATAATATATAACATTGAATTAGATGGTATTTTATAACTAATAAATAAATAAAAATTTTAATTACAATAATTAATATATATATATATATATATATAGAGAGAGAGAGAGAGAGAGAGTGAGTGACTTAATTAAGACCGTGTGTATTTTTATACATACAAAATATCTAACAAATTTTGTATTTATTGCATTTGTTGCCCAATTTATTTGCTTGTTTTATGTTTCATTCAGTTTTATTACATAAATATACTTGTTAAGAGATGATAAGACCGATATACAAAGGTAATAAAATTATTTAATTAAAAAATAAAAAAATTATAGATGGTTAATTTTAACAATTAAAATATAGATTTATATTATTAATATTTATTTATTTTTTAAAATTTAAAAAATTTATTTTTAATTCATAATTTTTTTAATTATGCTTATAAAATGAGGTAGTGAAATTGTATTCTTGGGACTCAACAAGAGCACTTTTCTTTTAATAAAGCTCAGTTATCAGTGTGTTATACTTTTAATTAAGTTATAATATTATTTTTATTGTGGCATTACTGCTTCTATGCATGCGAGCTGTAACATTTTTTATTAACTAATTTATTTTTTAAAAATATTAAAAAAAAAAGACACACATAAACACACACGCTTGCCGTTCAGACAGGAAGCAACCTACAGAATGAATCACGTGTTCAAAGTTCTTCTTATATTTTGCAAAAACACGACTTACAAAATCTTACATTTTCCACGTGGACATTAAGACTCATTGACTGCTGACTTTTATTCGTCGAAAACCCGCCCTTGTGATCCACGCTAAACTCCTGCTGCACCGTCATAACGTGGACCAATAATCGAGAGAGAGAAAAAAAAAAAAATCATGGCCTTATAACTTTTTCTTTATAATGCCACCCCCATGTTCTCCACTTTCTCGTCACTAATTCTAATTCCTTGACTTTCTCCCTTTCGAAACACTGATTAAAGCTGCAGCAGAAACGAGAAGATAAGTTTTCTCCATGGCTGCTTGTTCAAGCTCTGTTCTGAGAACCGTCTCTTCTGCTTCTGTCAAACTTGCTAGTTCAAAATCAGTCCATTCTTATCCAACCAAGTCCCCGTTTTTATCATTGAAGCGAGCGAATCCGTTTCTCACTCAAAGCCTCAGTCTCCATGCCTCCACAAACTGCAGCTTTTCAGCACCTAAAAGATCTTTCACTTGCAGAAGCCAAGCTAACCCATCAGATGATCTCAGATCCGGTTAGTGTTTTCACTTCACTTTTGATGCTAAGAAGCACTTTCTTGTGAGTGATTTTTGTTTGACGATGTACTGACTGTATTGGTTTTACTGTTTGTTTCTGCTTGTGTTAGCCAAAGTTCAAGAACTGTGTGTGTATGAGATCAACGAGCGAGATCGCGGCAGCCCTGCCTACCTTCGCTTGAGCCAGAAACCTGTCAATTCCCTTGGTGATCTTGTCCCTTTTAGCAACAAAGTAAAACATTTCTTTCTTATTTTCATGTCCATGATCCTCTGTTTTTTCAGATCTCCCCATTTTCTCATCTATAAGTTCTACACGAATAAATTACATGATCTCGTAAAGGAAGAACAGTGTCTTTTCCCAGGAAAAATTACCCGCAAGAATTTTTTTTTTTCAGGAAAAGGGGTTTTATTTCTGGAAATTTCTATTTGAACATTGAAAGCGTTACTGATCAATGCAATTTTTCCTTTCTTGTTGCAGTTGTACACCGGAGACCTGCAAAAGCGGGTGGGAATAACAGCCGGTATCTGCGTTCTGATCGAAAACAAACCGGCAAAGAAAGGTGATCGGTATGAAGCAATCTACAGCTTTTACTTCGGAGACTACGGTCATTTATCCGTGCAGGGATCGTACCTCACCTACGAGGACACGTATCTGGCTGTGACTGGTGGGTCAGGCATCTTTGAAGGAGTGTATGGGCAGGTTAAGCTGCATCAGATCGTGTTTCCTTTCAAGCTGTTTTACAGATTTTACTTAAAGGGCATTAAGGACTTGCCGGAAGAACTTCTGGGGAAGCCGGCGGAACCCCACCCCGGCGTTGAACCCCTCCCTGCGGCCAAGGCTTGCGAGGACGGTGCTACCATTGTTAATTTCACTGAGTAATTAGGATTACCTTTAAGGGGTTATTTGGTTAATTAATTAGTGTGATAATTAAGTAAAAATGTATGATATATAAATAAAAAAATAATAAAAAATTGGCCATTTGAGCTGTGTTTGAATGGATGGGTTGTTGCTGCGAATTTAATTTTGAAAAGCACTTTTTGTGTTTTTAGTTTGAGAAATGTGGAGGAAGCATGTTGGTAAAGTGATATGATGATGAAGATAGTGATTGCCAGCAATGCGATGTCGTTTTCCTTCTGTTTTATAGATATTTCTGCTTTTTTGGGTAGCTTTTGAAAGCAGCTTTCAGTATTTTGGTGTTGCCAAAATTCAAAAGCACTTTCAAAAAGCACCGCATGAGTGAGTGAATGTTCACCTACAATATGATAATGTCAATGGTAGTAGTTGTAATGGCTGGGGGATTTTTTTTTTATTTTAAAAAAAATGTCTTTTAAAAAGCATGTCTAAAATACTTAATATCATGTCTTATGTTGTAATTAATAATTTGTTTTTTAATTCAAAATAATTATATAATAAATTATATTATAATATAAAATATTTTGAATTTCCTTTCAAATGAAAGGCTATTTCTTTCTATTTTTAAGTAAAAGCAACCCCAGAGGGCCAACAACACTACCACTCAATTGCTTGCTTACAAGGACAATGTTGTGGGGGCAAGTTATTTTGAAGTTGCATCTCAATTCCAATCCATTGAAAAATACAAATTTTTTTGTGTACACAGTGATGTTGTGTGTAAAATTTTATATTATTATTATATATTTTATATTTTTAAAAATTTTAATAAAATTTTATAAAATAAAAAATAATATTTTTAAAAAATTATTCGATAATAGTTTAAAATTTTATTTTTTGTATATAAATTTATATCCTTAACACTATTGTTTTATGCTATGCCAACGAACAATTAAATATTTGATTATTAGTTAATATTGTTGCATGTGTGCATGAAGGAAAAATATATTTTTTTATAAAAATTAAATTTTATTGTGATTGCATAAAAGAAATTTTTTTTAAAATAATCACTTTTTTAATATTAATTTATTTAAATAACCATGTTACTTTTCTTTTTTTTTTTTAATCAAATTAATTAAAATTCTTCAACTTAGAAAAGTTTTAACACGCTCAAAATTTAAGTAGTTTCGAACATGTTAAAATACATCGAAAAATTTCAACTTAATTTGGGTTAAGAATTTTAAGAAATTTAATTTTTAATATATTTTCGATAAAAAAAATTTTAGCGTGCCCTCGGAACTCAAATAATTTAGAACACAATGTCGTAACTTTCAATCTTGAAATTCTTTACAAAACTTATTTTTATATATTTAAATTATTTATTATATGAAAATATGAGTAATAATGTAATATTTTGTATCTACACACTCTTAACATTAACTTGAGCAATAAAAATCACTTCATCAATCATACTGTTTCAGTTGCATTTGGAAAATAACTGCGACAGACAACTACCATAGATATTTGCTCATCTTTCTCCTCTGCCATATTATGATTGCTCTTTTTCCCCCCCACCACCACAGCCGCAACCACACAACTTCATAGACACATACTGCTGCGCAAAACCCTTGTACAGAAAGAGAAATATCTTGATATCCTCCTGATACTCCTTACCATTTCCATCTTTTCTTTTAACACCCTTTGAGATGAGGAAGAAATATATGCTTCTTCCTTGGTTTGTGTTTCTCTCTGTGGCTTTTCCTCATCATCCATGACAGGCAACCACCTTGCCTGCTGCTGCTGCCGATGCTGCACCTGCAGCTTTTCTGTTCATCACTTTGCTTTCTCTGATCTTCTTTATCTCTTTTTGTTTCTTCTTTCTCTCTTGTTTCTTTCACTTCAACCTGCAACTCAGTAACCCACACTGACACTAATAAATTACATGTCTTTGCTTTGTATATATTTTTAATTGGTAACTTCATAATCATATTATATGCCTACATCAGGGATTGAATAGAGTCATCTTGTTGACAGCCGGCTTCTAAAGAATTTCATGTTACCGCTGTGAAATGTAATTCCTACCAAATTATTTCCTAAGAGTATCCTGTCTTTGCATTTTCATATTCCAGACAGAGTGAAGAAGATTCTCTTCTGTATTAGCTTACTTGAAGGATCTTAACAATCAATGACCAAACAGTATTTGCTAAGTTAAAATAATATTTATTTGTAACTAGCTGTAACATTTCTAAGCGTGACATTTTAAAATACTGAGTTTAAAGTTTCAGGTTATATACACATATAATACAGCTAAGCGAATGTTCTCCCCTCCTATAGTCTAAACAATGTGCACAAAATAACTTCAATTATCAAGTATCAGCGGCCAATGGTGTGGCTTCAAATTCAATGGGAAAGACAAGTGCAATTATGCAGCAAAATGGTATTGCATGATGACATAATTGAGTATTTCAATGTGAATGGAAAGAGCAATGATGCAGGAAAATTGTATTGCATGATAATATTATTTCATGAAAGGCCCTGAAACACATGCTATTTTTTGGAAAAATTTGAAACAAAGGCAGTGATGGGGCATTTTCAAATGAGTAGCCTAAAGAACTGGGCAATAAAGCAACAGCATAGGTGAGTGTTTCTTTTGAAAATTTTGCAGTGAAGCATCTCTGGTGACTCGTATAAAAACAAAGAGAAAAGAAAAATAACAAAAGCACGAATTGAGTAAAAAGGAAACCAAGGGTTTCATCAATCGGTTCTGAAATTGTTTTCCAAAACCCTATTGGACTTTTGAAACATGTGCCTGTTCTCTTTCGACTCTGAAAAATGCTTTCTTTCCTGAAAACAAAAATAAGTAAATTGATTTGCAGAAGCAAAGACAAACGTAAGTAGATTTGCTGGACAGCAGGCCACTTGGAGGAGAAGAAGTTAGGCTTCGTTTGGATTATTTGGACACTTGGGACATATAGACCCATCAAACTTAGAGGCAACAGTTCACTTATTTGTGAAGTAGAATCTCATGAACAGGAAAAATCTTCACAGCCGGAGAAAGAGATAACAGTACATTGTTTTTACAAGCTGGACTAGACATATTCATGAATACAAGCAGTGTAATGGTATGCATGCTAATACTTTTTGCTTCTAAAAGTACAAGGAAAACCTGAAAGTTTAAATGACTTGCTTAGTTGGCCAAGTGCAAGAAGAAAGCAGTGAGAGTGAAGTGTCATTGCCCCAACATTGATGATGGTCTTAACTTTTTGATGATTCCTTCTGAAAATAGACAGAAACTCCAATTTGACTTCTAATTTAGAACTTTCAAAGTGAAGGGCAGACTGGGATAAGCTTCAGAATCTTCAAACAAACGTGCAACAATCTATTATCTATATAATTAATCAGGTAACGTTCCTTAAGTTATCATTTCCAAAAGCAGTTCCCATAAAGTAGAAACTCCAAAGCACTTAATAAAATTTCTAAAGAGTATATGTACTTGCCTTTTTCTCAGCTTTTGGCTTTGCAATATCAGAATTAGGTGAGTCTCCTCCTCCTTCACATCGCACTATCGATCGCTCCATGATTGAAGGGGTAGAAGTAGGACTTGGACTGGTAGAACTAAGATTAAGAGGAGCGCTTTGAGTTCCCACATCTCTACTATTCATTCCCTCTATTTTCTTCTCTGCACACATTAAAATTTATGTATCTAAGCCATCTCAAAAGTGGCTAGCTCTTCAAGTCAATGAAAATGAAGCAAAATTATAGAAGAGTTCAACCTGGAATTGGTAACTCAGGTAAATCTTCTTGCGCAGTCGTTGAAGGCTTAGTTTGGATCATGTTTCGAGAATGGTGAGAAGAGTTATAAACAAGTGGAGTAGACATGCTCATCCTGTTTGTTAAGTCCCGAAACGATCTTCCACTTAGGGTTTTTGCAGACAAACATTCCGTTGGAAACTCTCCTGAAAGAGGGTTGTATATATACTTCTCTGCTTCATTCCACTTCGAGTTTAAAGCAAACCCATTTGGCGATAAACACTCCCAACTATTATACGCATTCCTTGCTCTTAATGCTGCAGTAAAACAAAAAATAAATAAATAAAACCAACATGTTAATGGTAAAATTTCTACAGTGACAGCAGTTTGTTTCAAAGAAAGCTTGCCTTTGAGAGCAGTGGTGAAAGTGTAAGTTGATGGGTCAATCTCTTCTGCAAACAAACAGATGTGACAGATTGAGAGAAACAGTGAAAGCAAATTGGACCAAATTGAGCATGAAAGGAAGAGCTGTCAAGTTGGATTACCTGTTAATAAGCGGCAGCCAGGAGAAGAAGCAGTACTGGAAATGGTGATGTTTGATCTAAAAGATCTAGTGTCTTCTCTGAAACTGCTGATATTTGAAGCTGAACCAAACATAATCTTTCAGAAGCAACAATTCTTTCAGGTAATTCTGATTTAGGAACTATTATGAAGCCTTACTCTCCACTCTTTCAAGCGGTAAAAGAGTCTCCCAAGTGCAGGCAACTGCAAAATGCAAATGTATGTCATGAAATTTGTCTTTTCGAGATTAAACTTGCTTGCTCATTTCAAACTTATTAGGTAGGCTTTTGGTGGCAGGTTGAGCTCTTCAAGCTTTACTATATTCATTATATGTTGACCTAAATCATAAAACATGTGCCCCAAATCTTTAGATTTTATGAAATTATGATGTTGATTCAATACCAAACTTAGGATCAACCACCCCATCAGCAGCAAAATCATAACAACTCTGATATTTTGAAAAAAAAAATAGCTATTTACTTGAAAAATTAGGGTAGGAATTTATCCAATTTAGATATAAATTTTCGGAACTGAATTATAATAGTACTGATGTGAGACAACACGTGTGTTGTAGCCTTTCTTAGGTTATGTTATCGATTGGATTTTGGTTGTGGGATGATAACAAACTAAAATAATACAACCTGTAAATTATTGCGCTGCCTATTTTAAAAGCCACTTATAAATCAATTTCTTTTCCCTCCTGTGATTCCTCCCCTCCGTGATCTTGACACGCGGAGATCTCAATCCTCATCTGGGTGTGATTTATTACCGTGCATGCATGTGCCTGTGCTATGTTGTCATCATCCATGAAGAAAATTAGTGAAATCTCGCACCATATTTCTCTTGCAGTATAAGCTGCTGTTGCTGCGGCTGCTGCTTCGCATCCAATGTCGACTTTATCAGGCTCAAGTACACAGTAGCTTCACTGTTTATACCAACACGATTTTGGACCAACAATTTCTGGATTAGTGCTCAGATTTTCATGTGGGCTGACCAAAATAGAGGTATTTTGGCTGTTTTCAAATGAAAATCCAAAAAATATTTGAATACATTTGCTCATCAAGTACTACTCTTCAGAAAAACAGCTCGATTGCCTTTCTAACCAGAAAAGGTAACTAATACGATTACCTATCAAGCATATCTCTAGCAAACACACGTTTGGTTATTTTAGAACGGTTCTTCTTGTGTTAAAAAAAAACAGCAACAAATGCACAATAAGTACACGAGCAGATGTTAAAACGTCTAGGCTTTCGATGGCATCTAACTTAAATAATTGAAAGTGCATATTTATATGATTTAAATGCAATTAATTACATGTAAGCAAAATTATATAAATGTAATTATTTTAATAAGATTAAATTGAAGTGATAATTTAGATGAATAAAATCTAAACTAAATGTTTTTCAGAAATATCTGCTAAATGAGTAGATAAGAATAGTATTTTTTCATGTAAGTCCCTCAACGTTTACAATTTATTGAATATAGATGCAATTTACATATTTGTATTAAATAGGTTCCTCAACAACATATATACATAACCATCGATAAATCACATACATTAAGTTGAAGCAATTTTTGATCCTGTCGGAAACAAATCCAAAACATTTGCCATATTGTTTATATCATTCATCAACAACATTTACATACAACCATCTGAGTAGCTACTTTCAAAAAATGCAAGATCATCCTCGGCCACATCATACAAATCAGCACATGTAAACAATATCCCACCTTCAGAATGAATCATACCAATGAAAAATAGATCCAAAATACAAGTTATACAATTTCTGTACTGGTCATGTTCATTCATAACCATTTCCCTGTAGCAATGAGGAATTCCTTCTCCAGCTGTTTGAACAAATGGAAAACAAAAAACCAGTTTAGAGTTTGTTTCATTTTCCTCACAATCAAATAACCTAAAGTAGAAGAAAATAATACATTACCAAAATTATACTCAACGCTGAAGATGGCAAATCATAGTTAGAACCATTCTATAAGTTTGTATCAGCACTGGCAATTGTATGTGAGTTGGTATTTTTCTGCATCCGTAGCCTTTTTGCCCTGCAGAGTGAGAGTGAGATCAGAATGGTAGAACATACCCGAGTATGCAAGAACCACAGCCATAAATCATAATCAGATCAAACAATCCCTTCATGTAGGTATAATATTTTCAGTTCATAGTGTGTAGCTAGAAAGAATACTTGCAGATGTATTTAACTGATGGTACCACAACTGTCAGATAAGGAATGCTCTGACGTGGCATTGTCAAAACAAATATTTCAAAATGCTTTTCATTTTAGAACTACATCATAAAGAGAAAAATGATATTAGGCAGGTACCATAGAGGCATTAAAATTTACAAACTTAATGATCAATCCCATGACTTAAATGTAGATCCAGTCACCAGATTACCAATGAACATTGCAGTCCTTTTATCATCCGCAGATACTCTATCTGTGGCACATCAAACTGCCTCATTATTCACTAAAGAACTCTGCATATGCCAACATAACAACCATTTCAAATGAAGCACAGGTCACAGCCTTCTGTACCGTCCTATTCTAGCTGCATGTAAATGTGTACTTAAAGTTGGACCATGACAAATTATCAAAATCAAAGGAAAATTCATATTTGACCATTCAACTATACATTGAAGATCATAGAATAGCAATTTGCAACATTCTCTGATATGATTTACTTCAAGCAGAAACAGTGTTTCTTCATAATTCAGATTGGATATAGACATAACATGCAAATTGTATTTCTCACATAATTATATAAAACCAAAAGTATCAGTTTTCTGTTTGCCCTAAAAACAATAAATATCCTAACCTTAATGAGATGTATTTCTCAACTGCTGGAACTTGATCAGCATCATAGGTAAACCATTTTTCGTTGGGTGAAACTGAATCACAGATTCCCTCTATATCTGTCCATTGAATGTATTTTTAAAAATAGATTTTATAACCTATGATTACTTTTGAATTCACAGACTTGATTATTCACAAGTATATTGTATTTAAACAAACCTTGAAGCAAAATATCAGGTTCACCATGATAGCCCTTTAATCTCCACAAGGCACAGCCATTGTCATCCAATAAAATAGGCTCCGTTCTAACCACATCAGATCTTGGTCTCTCTGCAAAGATTGTGATCAAAGCTCAGAAAAAGTTTTCAAATTACATAAAGCTCAATTTGGTAACCAGAAATAACAGCTTCTAGGGTGGGTGGCTAAGTGGGAGAAACAAACCATAATTCATGCCAAGAAAACCGAAAGAAACCACATATTTCCTACAGTCTTTACAATAATAATAACAAACAGAAAGAGAGTATCTAAAAACACTATGAGATAATTAAAAGAACTAAAACCAGGAAGTTTGAACATACTCTTAGATACCATGCCCATTGCCTCCACCCACTCAGAATGTGCCTCAGCTGCTTTGCTTTTTATTTCTGAAACAATTGCATTGTGCTCGGAAACTGACAAGGGAGCACCTTGTTTAGAAATAATTGCTTTAGCCACCTCATCTTGCAATTTTTCCTTCAATTGTTTTTCCTGCATTTATAAAAATAAAATAAAATAAAGGAAACTATGTTCCACCAAAATCACCGCAATAACAGCATTAATTAACCAAAAGATGTATTTCCAAACATTCATGTCACCTTATCCTTCGCTGCAATAACTTTTTCCCTGGATTCTTTCAGTCTTTCAACAAATTTTGCATTCTGATCATCAATCCAACTCCTAAGTTCTCTGAAATGAATTTAATTTAAGAGTAAATCAAAGCACAATATCATACATAAGGAGGGAAACCCTTTGGAATTAAAAATCATTGATATATATATATATATATGTATATATTATGTTTTTATTTACTTACGTGGTGCCCAGAGCTTCATCACATAAAAAATTCAAGATCTTTAGCTTTTTTGAACCATCTAACTCATCATATCCATCACCATCTCTATCGAGACAGTCAGAGGGAATATCATTCAATGCACATTTGGATTCAGAGACACATTTGCTAAGAGCCTGCAACCATGAATTTTTCCCACTTGTTGAACTTAATGATGGAGTCCTAAAAAGTAAACAATACATACAGTTACTATCCCAACCCCACACAAGCAAAAGTAATCAAATTTGCACTAAATTTATTAGGGGAATTGATGAGTACTCTTCTCCCATATCTTTTTGTATCAAAGACAACAATTTCATATGAATTTGGACCATTGGAAAGCATTGTCCTCGGCGCCTACTACGACCACACATCAGTTCTCTAACAATACACTCAGCTTGTCCTTTCTTCAAACCAAGAACCTAACAATATTAACCACATAAGGAAGGAAAATTACCAAATTAGATAATGTCTGGCTTGGTTAACTAAAAACATTAGCAAATATTTTGGCCTCAGAAGCATTTACAAACAAGAAACATAACTCCTAGAGATGAAACAAAAAAAATGAAGGAAGCAAAAGCAGCAGGGAGACTGGAAGCTTGTTTTCTTGCAGTCTGAAGGAATATTTCATTAATTTAAATGATTTCAGAAATGTTATAATCAACAAATCCGTAATATTAGTTATCAATATTAGGAGACTAATAAGCTTATACATAGTTGCTGTTAATCTTAAGGCATAAGTTAATGTTCAACTATCCATGGCAATCAATATTATTAGATAACAAGCACAATGCCACTCTTTTTTTTCCCATTAAAATCCCCATTCAAACATACCTCTCCAAAAGCCGCACAAAATTCCAAGAATTGTAATGCATGTCCAACATCTTCAGGAGATATCTCAATTCCAGTTACAGTTGTTAAGCCTGCAGCCTGAGGCAATTCAATTTCAGCAGCAAACTCTTTATTCTGAAGCTCGGTAGTATCCTTCTTAACTTTGAAAGATTCAGAAACCGCCATGATATTGGATCCAGTGCTGTCATTTTTGACACCATCAGGAACTTTTACTCTCGCTTGATTTACACTGTCCTTCTCATTTGTCTTCGATTTGTTTTTAATAAATCCCTCAGAAATCTTAGGCTTTTTAACCTTAGAAATCTCCTCAGAAATTTTAAGCTTTTCATACTTCGAAATTTCCTTGTGAATTATAGACTTTTCTTTCTTTGCAATTTCCTCAGACATCTTAGGCATTTTTGGGCTACTTTTCCTCAAAGAAACATCACCATCCCCATTGCTATTACATATTTCCTTTAATCCTTTTCGTTTCATTTTCTTAGATTTCTCCACTTTCAGAATTGATGTCAAACCCTGAGAATCTAAGTTTGAATCATGGTCTCCATCAAAAGAATTTTCCTTTCCTGGTTTTCTCAACAAAGCAGCTCCAAACTCCTGTCAAAAGCATGAATCTACACATAAGCATGCAGAAACCAGAAACCACCCTCGAAACTGAAATTCTGCTACAATAATAAAGTTACCAAAAGGAATCACACTTATTTACCTTTTCTGAAGTAAGTGATTTTTTTGGTGAAACTACCATATCTTCAGCAATCTTCTTGTCGTGACTCAAATTGCCATGTCCTCTAATTTGAAGCATTTCGGAAACTGAGGAAAACCCAGTTGCTTTGGCTGTGTGCACCATTTGACCAGTAGGTTTGTGACCTCTTTTTTTCCTAAAAGGCATATTATTCTGTTAGACCCACCCTAATACTATCCATGTCAATCCACAGCTACCCAACAAAGTACAATGCTATCGCACTTACATGCATAAGCTGCAATTGCAGATGCCTCTACACTTGGGGCAATTCCAGTCATCCAAAAGTGCCACATCTTCTGCTTTCTCTCCATATCTAATTCAGTATCATCCAAAATGTATTGGCCAAGAAAATGTTCTTATAAAATACCCACCAAAATTTATTCAATAACAACAATGTAGAAAAATATAGCACCAATTCTAACCTGTTTAGTAGACACTTATGACAGAACTTAATTGTGCATTGTTTTTCCTTTTTCTGATTCTTACAAGCTGCCACGAAGTCCATTGTTTTTTGCCGGCACTTCAACATTTAATCAGGTCACAATAAATACCACCAAAAGATATTAATCAACAAAATGTTAGTAAAACAACATTCAGGGGTCGATTATAATTCTACCTTAAACAGCAGAAATCCGACTTCAACATTTAATCCAAAGATTGAGAAAAAAAAAATTAAGTTCAATCAAGACGAAAAAAAATGATTACAATTGTTGCATAATAAACTAATAGAAGGATGCACTGCGATTATTCTCCAAAACTGATAAATCTGTTAGTGACAAATTGCCGGAGAAATTTCTAATCTTGTGTTCTAATAAATCAAAACGCCAAGATTTGGATTTTTTTAATTTAATTTCTCTTCACACGTTTTCTCATTCTCCAAACAAAAAATGTTTAGAAAATTAAAGAAAAAAATTAAGAGAAATCAACCCACTACACTACTGAGATCGAACTTGTACATTTTCTTTCTTATACTCGTGAACCAAACAGAATAAAAAATGGGTAATCAGTATCGACTAAATTCCGATCATTTCTTCTCAGATCCCAGCATCGAAAGGAACGGAAAAAAAAAAAAACAAGAAAACACCACTCAAAATTATAGTTCCATTAATTTCCCACATTCTCTCATCATCAAACAAAAAGCACATAAACATGCTGGGTCGTTCAAATTTACATTGAAAGAAAGAATTAAACCTGGTGACAACTTTTTCCGTTCTCAGAATCGTATATTCTGCCACCAACAACGCGAACTCCAGGGCACTTAATTATGTTAGATTCTTTCTGTTTCTGAGCAGCAGCAGAAGAAGAAGCTTTGTCTTTAGATGCAGAGCTGGAAGTAGCAACAGCCATGGTCTGAAAACTGTTGTCCGAAACCTAACTGTTGTCTGAAAATGTTCTCCAGAATCTTTTACTTTTTAATCGTTTTAACTGTTGTTCGAAACCTAACCTCCATTTGCATCTTGGTTTAAAATTTTCCCTCTTCTTCAAACATGAAATGGCGGGAGAGATTTCAGATGAATCAAACTTTTCAGAGGGATAATGGAGCGCCAAATGAATTCGTTTGTTTATTCATTTATTTTTTTCTTCGGGAATTGTTTTCTAAATAATCTCGAATCTCCCGATAACAAATCTCTCTTAATTTGTATATTTTATTATTATTAAAAAATTAATAACATATTTAATAATTAAAGTTAATATTTATATATTTTATTACTATGATAATAATTTTTTACTTGTGATAAAATTCTACCTCTATTTATAAATTTTATTAATTATTTTAATTTATGATTAGAGATTGATAAAAGTACCATTCGATTAGCTCGATTCAATTCTTAAATAGTAAAATTATACTTAATTTATGATTCGAGTTAGTAATCAATCAAAAAAATAAAAATTATCTTAGGATTATTTATTATTTAAATTATTTTAAATTTTTTTATTATAAATTAATAAATTAAAAAATTATTAATTAATATTTTTGTTTTTAATTATCTTTAATTAATAAATGATGTGATAATATTATTTAATAAATAAAAAATATTAATTTATTAATTTAAAATTAAAAATAAATTTTATTTTTAATAAATATAATAAAAATTTATAAAATTTATTTTTAATTTTTTTTATTTATAATTAATAAATAATTTTTTATTAATTAAATAGTCTTATTATATTATATGTATTAACATATAAATTTTTTTTATTTATATATAATATACGGGAACGACTAACATACAAACTTTGTATTGTATAGTTTTTAACTATCAATTCAAAATAATAATGTAAAATTTAAAATAATTTTAAAAGAAAACAAAAATTTTTTAAATATTTAATAAAAAATATTTAAAATATAAATTAAAAAATTTAAATAAGAAAT
Source organism: Swietenia macrophylla (assembly GCA_032401905.1). NCBI lineage: Eukaryota > Viridiplantae > Streptophyta > Magnoliopsida > Sapindales > Meliaceae > Swietenia > Swietenia macrophylla. Next base: position 3,172,097 of record CP135578.1, on the reverse strand, counting down.
ACAAAACATAAAATTATTCCGTAATATATATATTTTATTATTATTATTATATTTTTAAAATTAAATTAAAAATACTATAATTAAAAGTAACCCGACCCGTTTCTCGATGCCCAACGAGATAATGCGACAACTAGATTTCCTAGTCCACGGCCAGCGTAGCCTTTGACCTCAACGCTGTCAGCCGCAGAGAAGAGTGACTCCGAATCTAGTGCGTCCCGTGCGAATCTTACCCAGAGCCAATCACCAACCGTAGCTCAAGATGCTGGGGATCGATTTAATAACACGTGGCAACAACCCAGTGGGCCAACAAAGATAAGGCGGGATTTAGTAGATTTCAAGTCGTTACTGTTGTTGTCGATCAAATTACCTCGTGTGTCCTTGGAGGTTTGCTAACATCGTTAAGCTCGTATATACATCATTAATGGAAGTACTTTGCCTTTAATCTCTGCCCACAGCTCTCTCCAACTACTGTAATTTCAAGGTCTGCTGGAATCTATTATCCTTTTGTTACCTGGGAATTTCAGGATTCAGTTTGTCTTCTTTGAAAGGTACACAGCTACCCCATATATCAAACCTATGGCTTCTTTTAACTCTATTTTGGCTTTGAGTTACACGATTTTTGGCCTTGTTTAAAGTTATAAATGTCTTAGCTGTTTATCAGTTTGGTTGCTGAGAAAAATTGGTGGGAAAGAAGAAAGAAACTTTGGCTCTGAAGCTTTTGATTGTACTGATTTTGTTTATGGTGATAACTGATGACACTAGCCCTTACAAAGCCTAATAATAGTTGTATATGTTATTTATAAAATTACACAATTAGATTTTCTAAACTTTCTTGTGGCTTCCTGGATTTCTGAAGCTGAAAATTGGAGGTGTTCATGCTTGTTTGCTGAGCACAATGTTGGCAAGGACAAAAAAAAAATGATTCCTTTCTTTTGAGATTAGATATGGCCTAAGCTTAGGCAATTAGTTTTATTGAATTCAGTTCAATGGAGTTTTTTGTTTAATCATGAAGCATTCACAAACAAATTTTTTCATTCCGATTTGACTGCTTTCCATCCAGAGCTGCGCTTCATTGATTTAATTTCTCCATGACACACAGTTTCTGTAGATGTTAACATTTAAAACTATCATAGTAAATTTTCCAGTTTGATTTGAGTTGGAAAGTTGTTAATTAGTAAGCTTATGTTGAAATATTCATTTAGCCAATGGTTCTATGCTTAACATCGGTACATGATTACTTATATCCGGCCCTATGAGCAAAGGAATGGACGACTGGTATTAATGGTGTGAAAACCTAGAAAATGCTTTCATATTTAATTAAAAATTATTGAAAAGCTGCTAAACTCAATCTGGTAAGAACATCTTTCATTGGGTTAGAAATTATAAGTAGAAAATAATTCATATTGAAGTAGAGGATATCCAATGAATTTTTCTTGGCTGCATAAAGAGGCTGAGTAGTTTTTAGTGCTAAAGCCAACATTTTATGGATCTGAAATGCTTGTTTAAAATTCAAAATGCAGTGCTTGGATGAGACATTTAATTGGAGTGAACTGCTTCAACCAATATTGTACTGGTCTCACGCACATAAAAACCAGTGAAAATGCATATTGCAGCTGGAAATGTTACTACAATCTTCAACATCAAATGTTATTAGCATTTTAAGTACATTGGAGAATTCTAGCTTGATTATTTTGAAGTCTGTATGTTCTTTAATGTTGTAAATTTGTTATGTCTAACTGAAACTGTCTGATTACTTCTTTCTTTTTGTTGAGAGCAATTGTTCATACCCTTTTGTTTGGTTCTTCCCCCAGCTTTGCATGGCTACAGTTTCATTATGCTTCAAAATGCCTTCTAAAGACCAACTTCTTCCCATTCCAAAGTCCATAAGTTACCAAGAGAGAGGCTTCAAGAATGGGTGCATAACGCTTTCAGAGAATTCTAGGCTCTTTTCAACTTCTAATGAATGTAAGAAATGGTGTTCCATGTATCCTACTGCTGATATTTCAACAAAAGCAAAGAAAAGAGGGCTATTCAATGCATCTGGTGGAGCAGTTTGTAACAGAGAATCTTTTCCTAAGCAGAGCATAGCTGAATTGCCTGTCCAACGAAAGATGTGTAACATGACATATCATGTAGGATCCTTTTCTAGGAGAGCTTCACCAAAAGAAATTTTGTATGTATCTGACTCTAGTACTAGTGAGTGCCAAATCAGATTATTAGAGTCATATTTTGCCAAACTCAAGGATGATGCCATTCAAACTTCTTCAGAGTCTTCTGGTGAGATAACAGAGGTATTTAACAGAAGTGGTGAAATAAATGCAAAGGAGGAGCTGGAATCTCTGGATTCATATCTGGGGAAACTTGACAAAGGTAACATATTGTATGCCAGTTATCTATACTTATATGATAAAGTAGAAGAGAAACTACAAATATTTGTATGTAGCCTAATTACTAACTCTAATGTTTTGATATAGAAGGATAGACAGCTATGCAAATGTAATGCTGCATCAGTAGAGGTTTGGTAAAGTTCGGATCCATAGTCTTCAACTCTATCAAACAAGTTTGATGCTGCATACCAATAAAAATTAAAATACAATTCTAACACAAGTTGCAGTAATATTACCATTATTCTTAGCACCTCTAGTTGGTTGTTTACGGCCGGCAACTAGAATGTGGTACTAGGTTTATTGGACTTGCTGTTTACAGGTATATACGTTACTAGTGGTATCCTTGCAAAAATTCCTCTCTTTTTTTTTTTTCAAAAAAAGAAAACTGCTCAATTTCCTTTTTGTAATCTTCAAATCTAGTCACCACTGCACACTGAATTATCAATTCTCTTCTCTAATTTTGTCTAAACCATTACAATAGCCATGGTTTCTTTCATCTCATTTTTGAAGGACTTGTACATTTTGAATCATGTTCATGTTTAATTTTTTGGATGTATCTTTAGTGTCTCATCTGAGAAGCCTTATCCATTTCAGTTTTTGAAATTTGATTACATGGTTATTCTTTTAGCGTATGAAAGTTGATGCTACATACTGGTAAAAATAAAAAATAAATCAAAATCTATTTGTAGTTTCAGATGCAACATCCTCTACTCATGATGACCTAACAACTGAAAGGAATCTGGTGGCAGTGCAATTTTCTGTCAGCACAAATTCTAAAAGAGGTGACAAGGGAAAACTGAAAGGTTATAGGAAATTGAGAAGTAAGAATGGCAGAAGTGGTTTAGAGGGACATCTGGCTTTACAGCAGAATGATGAAACCTCTGATCTCTACTTAATGTAAGACATTGACCTTTTTTAGTGACTTTCTATGTTTGGCATATTATTATTTTCTTTAACTTTTTCCATGCTGGTTAAATGTAGCTGGAGCAAACTCCATTTCTGATGCTTCTTCATTCTTTATTTTGGATGCAGAAGTATATTGGTTTCCATAAATATTGCAGTTTTTTTGTTTGAAATTGCCAGCCCAATCAGAAACTCCGAGTTTGAGCTCTTTTCTCTGCCATTGTTGTATGGTGCAAAGATAAATAACTTGATCCTGGTCGGAGAGTGGTGGAGGCTAGTGACACCAATGTTTCTGGTACAAGATTGACAGTTGGGTTCGTGTTCACATTCTGTTACCATTCCTATTGTATTTCGCTAACAATCAGTTCTGACTGTAATTTAAAATTTGTAGGCATTGATATTTTGCTTGTTGTTGCATTACAGGTTGCCCTCTTTCAAATTCCTCTCACCGCTGTTTGTTTTCTTTGTCAGAACAATATAGTTCTCTTCATCACAGTTGGAAGTTTGTATCTTCTGTTGGAACTTGGACTAATTACAACCCCCTGTAGTCTGGTCATTGCTGAAAATTATAGCCAATTAACATGAAAATATAGATCATGGATGATGTCCGTAAATCATTACATAAAATGAAACTTTTTTTCTAGTGTTGTAAGCACTGAATTGAACTCATTGCATGTCATATGAAAAGTGTTGTCTTGACTTTGTGTTACAAACTTCCTATTACCTTCTTATTAAATTTATTTTAATTTAGCTTCGACATAGTGATTATTGTCTCATGGTAAATGCAGCATTCAGGCCTCTTTCATGTAGCTCTTGGTTGTTGGGCATTACTTACTTTTGGGACTCAAGTATGTAAGAGTTATGGTTCATTTACGTTCTTCTTGATATTCACACTAGGAGGAATTTCTGGCAACTTGATAAGCTTTCTTCACACACCAGAGCCAACTGTTGGTGGGACAGTAAGTACATCATTCCAGCTTTCTTTTTTGTCCTTCCCTTGGTTCCACAATACCTTTTATTCTTCTTCTATCTACTCGTATACATGCAACATGTAGTGCACACACATATATTAGTTCCATAAAACCTCTTATGGCGGTTAACAATAAATTAACATTGCATAATTGGGACTAAGCTCCCTATTCAAAACTGAGGTAATCATGACTGAGCTTATATTTATGTCTACAATGCTGCTTAGCTTCGATCTTTTACCTGAGGCCACTTAAAACCTGTACTTTGTCTTAATATTATTGTTTAGGCTTTTACCGGCTTGAACTTTTCGATGAAGCCATAACTTAACAGTATAAGTGAATGTTACATGTGCTACATTGGAATCTTCTTGTTTGTTTGCAGGGACCAGTTTTTGCTATAATTGGAGCTTGGCTCATTTATCAAATCCAGAACAAAGGTGTGACTTCGAAGGATGGTTCAGAGAAAATGTTCCAGAAGGCAATACTTGCTACAGCTCTGAGCTTCATAATAAGCAATTTCGGGCCAGTTGATAATTGGTAAGACTTCTACCATATTCATCTATGCAATACACTTGAAATACAATTTCATATGGCCAAAAAATTCAATGCGTAGATAAGATGATTGCATAAACTGCAAAGAATAAGATCATCATATCACTAAAATAACGTGTAAAAATGTTCTGAAAATGTAAATTGGTATGTTTCTAGCTCTTATATGGATGTGTAACAACAAAAAATAAGTTCATTTTCTTTCAATTCTCTTCATGAAAGATTAACTCTTTTTCATTGGTAAATATTCTAGGACCCATCTAGGAGCAGCAGTTACAGGTATAGCATACGGCTTTTTTACCTGCCCTATACTACAAATGGACGATGCTTCTTCAAGAAATAGTCGAGAAGAAAGAATAACACTTGTCGGACAACATGCCGACCCTTGTAAATCACTTGTTATGTTCACCATCTTTGTTATTGGTTTGAGTTCTTTGCTTTTCATTTTTGAACCTCCGCTCAACGCTAGCATTCTGATGAATTTGTAAATATGGGATATTAGTTTAGCAGAATGTAACATACTAGTCTTCTAGCTACATCTTTATTATGTAGAACATAGAATCGCAGCTCAGCTGAAAATGGAGACGATACATTGTTTGTAGAATGAGCTCTTTGCTGCTGTGGCTTCATTTTTTGACAGTATCCGCCAGATTTTATCTTACTCGCAGAATGTATAGTTCCTAAGTGTAGCTAGTTATAACTTATGCAGTTTCAGTTCTGTTTCGAAATGCTAGAAATTTGTAGATTCGTGCATGTCTTCCGCGTATCAGCTGTATATAAATAATCTCACGTGAGTTCCTGCACGTTACGGCACTATACCCTTCAGCAGGCACGCGCCAGTATCTTTAAGCTCTCAGGAGCAAGCCACGTAAACCAATAGAAACTTTTTCGCATGTCCTCAAGCTTCCAAAAACTCTATTTATGTTTTCTGAACTGCTTTTGTCTTCATTTCAAGCTTGAACTGTTGCTTGAGTTTCGACAATGGCGATAGGGAGAGTTGGTAGAGGCCCAGTCAGTCCCCCTTTTATTTGTAAGCTTAGCAGCATATCTTATCGTACTAGGCTTAACTGGCTGGTCTCTCTAGCTGAATACATCAATGGTGAACAGAATTACCCCCGTACGCTCTACTTATTCTTCTGCCTTCTTCATTTTTCATACTGCATTTTAGCTTATTGTGTTCACGTGCTTTCATTTTGTCTCTGAAGGTTTGGGTGGGAATACATCAACGAATTTCTTGTTAATGTTTGCTTTGATTACTGGAGTGATTGGGTCTGTTCAGCAATGGCTGGCTTTATGCATCTTCGTGCGTGGCGCTGCCAGTGCAAGTTCTCTGGCAATCATCTCTTTTTCCGTCGTAGCTCTTTGTCATGGGCCGAATTCATTCGCAGGGTCTTAATCACATAGCTTGGCGCTAAGTCAGAGAATACAAAAACTTTTGAAAGAGTTTTGCATCAAATTCTTGATAGGTTAATTAGAGGAGACTTTATTGTATATAAGAATTTTATTTAATAGCGTAGAACGAGAGATTTTAATGTAATTTTTAATATTAAAATAATTTAATTATACATAAATAATTTTTTTCATAAATTTACAATTACCTGTAATGAATTAGATATTTACCTCATTTACGTGATATTAAAATATAATTTTTAAAAAATTTGTTATGGTACATTGGTTGTACTATTACAATTAATTTATAAATTTTGTACGAATTTTTTCAAATTTTTTATCGATATTACAAATATTATTTACTATATATTTTAAAATTTCAAATTTTTCGTTTATACATTTCAAATATTTTGATTATTATTCATTATTTGCTTTTATATATTTCAAATTTTGCATAAAACTTCTTCAAAATTTACCTTGGCAATTATAAATTTCACATTTGCGGAGGATGTATGGTGCATCCCTTGTAACATAGCCGCTCCTATCTTGTAGATGTTGTCAAAACTGACCGTGAACTTGAGAAAAAGGCCTCATGCGTAACATTTGCTGTTGGGTATTTACCCCACCAGTCTCTCCGGTTCAAGGACAGTATTTGTAGGGCACAGATGAAAACTATTGGCAAGAATTTTGGCCTCTTCCATTTTTGGTTTTACAAATCACGGAAAGTACTTCCAGAAACTAATTGACATTACTGATGATGAATTTCATCAAGCACTGGCAGCATTGTTTACAGTCTCCCTGATAAGTCAGTTGCTGTGTGTGGGACTTCCCTAGTGTTTCATTAATCTCATGAATGTATGTAACAACTATGATGGGTTTATTTAGTTTTACAGAAACAGAACCCTTCTCTTGTGACTCAGACATTTTTATCATCATCAACCTACTTTGATTCTTCAGTTTGCCATTCTGCTATTGCCAGAGTATGGCGTCCCCCACAAGCAACAAGTTTAGCAACCCAATGTCCTTCAGCGCCAGCTTCCCCCACATTTCTCGGAGGTGAAATATTTATCGGCACTTCCATTGGCTGACCGGTTGTTACCTTTCTCCCGTATCCAAGACGTCCGTGGTCACCTCGTCCAAACTACAAGTAGCAAAATCAGTCATTCAGAATGATTATTTATAACTGTTTAAATGACAGGAATCAATTCAGTGATCCAAGGTGAGGACATAGGTGATTTTTTCTTTTCTTTATCAGAAACAATATATTGCAAATCAGGTTTTACAATAGATTTTATCCACAGATTACAATCGTGGATGCATTGCAATCTAATTATTGTGTAGTAAAGTTTATATTACGAGAGAATTCAATTCTGATGGTGAATAGAAAAGAGAAAAATTAGTTTACATCGACCGCAATTTATCGCTCAATCCCTCTATCACCAGGATGTTGACAATTGTAATAGAACTTCTGCCAGTCAAATTACTATTATGCACAAATTTAGCAACAAATTCAATTTTTTTTCTTTTAGAAGACAAATCTTGGTGCTTTACTGCTTTTCCTATCATAATTCCCTTACCCAAACTACGGCATGTAGTCTACTAGTACTGAAATGATACCACTTAGCACCACTTTCACCATTGTCATCCCACTACCAGCAATCACCACTACAATGCCTCCTAAAACCAACATAAAATGAAAAACAAAGGCTGAAAATACTCACCGAAAACATACGCCCATCGCGTGTCAAAGCAACTGAGTGAGTTCCACCACAAGACACCTGAATCAAAAATAGATTAATTTAAACTTGGAACTTTTTTAAGCAGCAAGGCATGGAGATGTCTTTCAAAGTGTCATTGACATCTACTTCTTGTAGCATTTGAAGGAACCTATGAGAATTTGATACGAGGACATAGATCAAAAAACCTGATCCTCTAGCATCCACTCATTTCAAACCACATTATTATACTTACAATATATATATTCATCCCAAGTATCTCAAACACCTCTTAATCCAACCAACCTAATAATTAAATATAGAATACTCAACTAGATGGTACCTGCACAATGTCCTCTCCAGCTAAAAGATTAACCTTTTGGGGCACCATTTTACTGCTCTTGTCATTGTCCCCAAATCCAAGCCTCCCATGCTCCCCTCTTCCCCAACCATACACCTGAAAAGCAATCATGACATGAAATGCTATTCATATTTGATAACTTGCTTGTTACACACGATTAAGAGCTCAAAAATCTATAGAAAACTTACACGTATAACAACATTCAAAATAAAGAATGTTTGTGGTGAATTGTAAAGAGAATAAAAGAGATATTACATTTGTTTTTCTTTTTTTAACCTAAAATGCCATTGTAAAGAGAATAAAAGAGATATTACATTTGTTTTTCTTTTTTTAACCTAAAATGCCATTAGGTATTAATGGTCACTATACTTTTTTTTTGGTATGAACATGGTTCCAGAGAACTTTGATTCTACAGTTTAGCCACAGAATACCCTTTCCAATTTTCTTTCTTTTTTTTTCAAAAAAAGGATACATAATCCAGTTTAATTTTTTGCTCCTTCAATTTGTTTCACCAATTGATTTCCAAGAATTCTGTAGGAGAAATAAGCACATAATGTTTTCAAAAGTTTGGGCAATGCTTTTAGAAATTCTAATCCCACTCTTTTACCAAGCTTCTAAGCAATGCAACAGAGGATAGAAGGATAACACACTTCAGTCCCAATGATCACTCTAAAACCGAGGAAAAACTCAAGTGAAAAACAAAATGAATACCAAAAATCTCTCCACTTTTTTGACCTGCTGACATTTACATTTGCAGGTCCAAAAGAACTTAAACATTTGAAAAAACAAAATCAGTCCATTCAATCTGCTACCTTCCAGCTCTATCCCCAGCAAATATAGCCAATAAAAATATTATTTAAAAACCAAAGAAATGCCTCAGGAGATTAGTAGGCAAGTCTTGAGGTCTTAAGACGGACACGTCACTATCACAAATTCCCAATATTCCATGTGTTAGTAGGCTGTAGCTGCTCATGGCATGGTTATTAAAATGTTGAACTTTTTTTTTTTTTTTTTTTTTTCTAAAATGATGCTCCCAGGACAAAATCCTTAAAAGAACATTGAACTAGACCAAATACAAATACCTCTCCATCGTCAGTCAATGCAGTAGAATGCCAACCTCCAGCAGCAATATCAACCTAGAAGCACATATAAATAGATAGTTGATCAGAATATTCAAAAAGAGAAGCAATAGAAACCGTACAAGACCAGCCATTCAGTAATCATTATTTAAAAAGAGAAGTAATAGCATGAATACAAGACTGGCCATTTAGTAATCATCATATAGGAAGGATTCACCACATTATCCATTAGGGATGAGTATGTCAGAACATAGGAAGGATTCACCACATTATCCATTAGGGATGAGTATGTCGGAACTACTGATGGACAAAGGGTTCAGGACATCATTCCAACCTATGAACCAATGAAAAAATTTCAAGTGATACAGCACAATTTAACAAACAAATTTTCTCAGCAATCATACTTTCATAAGTCAGACAGTTAGATGAAACTGAAAGTCAACATATCATGCTGACTTCCAATTCTTACATAATAGAAAGCCAGATACAGATAAGACCAGGAATTTGACGATAAACTACAAACCAAAGTGAGATCTGAGAGCCCTTGGACAGGAATGGGTTGTGATCTTGGTTGGGTGTCCCCAGTTCCAAGTTGTCCGTATTCATTATTGCCCCATGCCCACAATGTTCCATCCTCTTGGAGAGCCAAATTATGAAATGCCCCAACAGCAATTAGCTTCACCTTTTCAAGACCTTGTACTCGCACAGGAATGGAAATTTGCTTGCTGAATGAGAAAATAGACTTAGTTACAAGCATGCAGCAAGTAATCAAGGTACATTCCAGAAGGATGATTAGATGGCTTGTTAAAAGAAATAGGATTAAAATAAGGTTAGAGAATTAAGTCAAATAGAGCATACATGTCCCCAGGAGGCCATGGTTGACCCCAGGTCCAAACATGTCCTTTGCGTGTAAGCACCACAGAATGAGTTCCCCCTGCTGCCACCTATAAGCATTTAAAAAATAGCAAGTATTAATTCGGGTATGTAAAATCATTAGATACAAACATGCAAAAAGGTAAAAGCAGATGTCAGGCAGAGCGATGAAGTTTTCACCACACCAACTATGAGAAATTTATAAACCAGAACATGAACAAGTTATCCACAAATTAATGAGGGCAAATCACATATCGAGATTAGTTATATGTAGAAACAAAATCACAGTTTTACAAACCAACATATATTGTGAAATAAAGAAGCTATACTAAGTGACAACTGCAACAAGTAACACTTAAACAGTATAGCCCTAAAGCCGATCAGTGAATGAATTGTCATAGAAGAATTTGCAAAACAGTTTAAAAGATAACTGGGTTAGGCATAGTATGAAATTTTAAAAACCTATTATCAAGACATCTAGACAATGTATTCTAGCCAGGTGTATTCCCAAAACATGCCTGCATCTTTTGGGGAAATACAAACCCCCATGTTAAGGCAGTGGAACCCTTTTTGCAAATGTTTTATTGAAATGATTTGTCTGAGGCATACTACACAACTTCTTGAGTCATAAATATCTTGCCATCCCTGCACTGTTCTCTGACTTGTTAAATAGAACAAATTACAAATTGATTTGGTAAATAGACCAAATTAAAAATGTTTAAATCTTGAACAAGATTATGCAGAAGAATCTGGTAAAGAGAGCAAACATAGAATATGCAGAGACCTCGTGTTCACAACAACCCAGAAATGTATGCTAAAAAACATATATAACTTACAGACAAATTAATATGAGCATATCACCTGGCGAACTAAAAGTTTTGGGGCACATCGCTGAGGAATCACAATATCCCTCCTCAAAGGTTTACCAGTATCATCTTTCCGCTCAGGTTCTTCACCACACTGTCCATACTCATTCCCACCTGCACCGCACATACTTCTCAACCTTATATTCATCACAAATGTTAACCAACACTAATACCCCTCAAATAAACACATATTATCTGACCCTTGTTTTAATTGCTGAGCAATCAAAGAATTCTCTTGCTCTTGTTACAGGCATTGTGAAGTTGAATATGTAAGTACCTGTTCAATTGAGAATCCACCTCATGATATAAAAATCTTTGGGAAAAAGAATGCTTTTATTGAGTTCTCAAATACAGTTCTGATAAAATCCTCAAATTGGTTTTAAAATTTAAAAGAATTAAAAGTTGTATTCAATGTATTTGGTGAGATGAGATGGTATAAAAGTTTTTATCTTGTATCCCGAATTGAAAACGGCCTAATTTATGATTCTTCATTTTCTTATATCTTATTAACAAACAAAACCAAAACGCAAAGAGAATGAGTGATATATACGCACCCCAGGCATAGGTACGGCCTTGGTCATCAACAGCCAAACAATGCCATCCACCAATTGCAGCCTAAAATCAAGAACCCAAAGCTTACACTTTTAATTCCAAGCTAAGTTAATACCAAAAGCAAGTGGTTTTAAAGCATCCAAATAAAAGTAGTACTCAACAAAAAATAAACTACCTGAGCAATTTTTACATTAGCAAGAGCCTTAACCTGACTGGGAACGTTTTCAGTCTTGGTCTCAGGTGGATGACCTAACGTACCTCTCTGGTTCCAGCCCCATGTAAACAGCTGAGTTGGTACAAAAAAAATTAAGACACCAAAAGCGAAACATGCATACAGTACACGTAATCTTATCGTTATTGTAGAAGTGAGAGGAACCTTTCCGTCGTCACAAATTGCGAGAGAGTTACGGCTACCGGCAACAACTGAGCGGACCTTGTAAGGCTCGAGAGCTTTGACAACGCAAACCCATTCTTTCTCTTCATTGTTTCCTATTCCCAGTTGCCCATCTTCTCCAGAGCCCCTGAACAGAAACACGAAGCGTTATCATTGGAGCGAAATATAAAACATCAATAGGAAACGAGAAAGCTGAAGAGAGGAAGAAGAACAGATAGAGACGAACCAAGCAATAAGGGAAGTAGCGGCCGCCATAGGTAAAGAAATGAGACTGAGTGTAAAACTAGAAGACGGTGAAAAGGAAGCTAGCAGGGGGGATTGGGAAGGCAGGGGTTTATAGTACAAAAACACAGAGAGGTTTAGTGCTTCTTTCTTCCTTTTTTTTTTTTTTTTTGTTTTTTTGTATAGCAACAAGTGTCAACTTGGTACTGGGTTACGCGAATTTGATTCGCTGGTAGCCTGTATTCTAGCTTATAGCGCGCGGTGGTGGTGGCGGCGGCGGCAACCAAAAAGGGGTGTGACCCGGGGATTAAAATCCTTTATTAAAAATTAATTATCTCATTTTTTATTTCATTTCCCCGCGGTGATTTCAATTAATTCATACTTCTATCAGAATATATCTCTCCACTCTCAACCGCTCGCGGTTCAAGCGAATGAGTGACACTTTACCGGGTATTGAATATTGTCATTTTGGTACTCATTGTAAGCAGAAACAGGGCCGAGGTAAATTTATTTAACAGCACGTTTGTCATTCTTAAACACTTCTACTTGAGTCGAATTCAAGGAGCCAGCTGCCTGATTTCAAATTTATGAAGACGACCAGATTTTTAACAAATTATAAGCTCCATTAACGCAAAATAAGCCTAACACCCCCTGAAAGATGCTATTTACCACCAATGTCTTCCATCAGTTACCTAGCTAGCACCATTCAGATTACAAGAAACTATGTACCTCATACTTCAATCAAGCTCTCTAACCAAATGGCGTAAATTAAATGAGACAAAAAAAAAAAACTAATTTCAAGACAAAACGTATAACATAGCACTGAAAATACTACTACATGAAAGCCAAACCAGATTCTTCTCATCAATAATTAAAGCTAGTTTACAATCTGTTGGAACACTTCAACCCAGAGTGACGTCATTGCTCAAGATTATCAGTTCATGAGAATGTGCTGCTAAAACAACCCACATGGCATCCATGTAAAATACAGATCACATATCCTATTAACTGAATTCATCACTGCTGAGTCTCGCCTGATTCACGTTTTGATGCTTCCTTGATCTCGTCTCCCGCTTCATCCTAAAATCACGAATATCAAAATTCATCAGACACAAGGAGCATACTGTAACAAATATGAAAAGATTTCACATGGGCACTGGCCGCATTCTAATACCAACAGGACGGTTACAACTTACCATGATCAACACACTTTTAATAATATCAGTTAAAACGTTTTCCAATAATGAGCCAACAAAATGAGGGAGGCACATTTTTGGGCCAGGGCACTAAGAGCAACTAGGAATGATGCCAATTTGGGCGGGTAAGATTTTAAGAAAATTTTATTTAGATCCCATCGCTGTATAACGTGGGATCAACCAATTTGAGACCAGGTCACAGTCACATTGGCACAAAGCTAATGCAGAGTGTACATATCTAAAAAAAATAACAAAGATGTGACGCATCTGGGGAAAAGCAAGGAAATTTAATCGCACCTTTAAAAAAGGCCCCAATGTTAAATATAGTCCTAACATCAAGTGCACAAAGCCCATGTGCGTGTGCATCCACACACAGGAAATTAAAGCAACTACTGGAAGGGAGGAAGAGAACAAACCGTGATATCAGATGTCCAAAGTGTCAGATTGTCCCGGAGAAGTTGCATTATCAATGTACTGTCCTTGTATGATTCTTCGCCCAAAGTATCCAGCTCAGAGATAGCCTCGTCGAAAGCCTGCAAATAAAGCATGGGACAAAATGGTAAGAGCACAAAAAGTAGCCAAATCATTGCGGCATTCAACATATACACTAATTCCAGTATTTACTGAATACTCAATTTAAAGTCCTAAATGATCTCCCCATAACTATCTTTAGCTTCTCACTCAAATGCAGAACAGAATCATCAAGGTTTGAACATAAACAGAGAGAGAGAAGCCGTCAACACTACTATGATGATTTTTTTAGTTTATGAAATTGAGTATAAGCAAAATAATTAACTTGCATGTTACATATTAACATCAGTGTAAAGCACAGTCTTACTTACTCCCAATGGGAGAACACCCTTAATTTAGTCTTCAATGGGAATTTTTTTTCTCCTGTTAAAGAACAGTACAAATTTTCTCCTACACAAAAGAAAGCTCATGGCAGGGAAAAGACCAATCACTTAAAAGCTATCAAGGAAGCAAACTAGCATGATTTACTCCATCAAATCCAAGCTATTAGCCGATAAATCAATTTAAAAAAAACAAAAAGAGCAAGAACTATGAAGCAAGAACTAATCATTTTGGGTCACAAATTCCTACCACCGGCCATCATCCAATGTCTTTTTTCCTGATTATCCACACGAAGAAATGAACAAATAGTAACAGTTCATACCTGCTTCGCAAGATTGCAAGCACGATCAGGTGAGTTAAGGATTTCATAGTAGAACACAGAGAAGTTCAGTGCAAGTCCCAGCCTAATTGGGTGGGTAGGAGCCAGTTCAGCCAAAGCAATATCCTGCATCAACATCAATGATAGGAAAACCAGCTAAGCTATCCACACTATGATGTACAGAAAAACGGCAGTAAACAGAAAAAAGAGTATACATATAAACCATGGCACATCTACCCCACCTGAGCAGACTTGTAGGCCAACAAAGTACTCTCTGCAGCTTCCTTCCTCTCAGCTCCAGTCTTGAACTCAGCCAGATACCTGTGGTAATCACCCTTCATCTTCAGGTAGAACACCTTGGACTCAGCGGATGAGGCTGAGGGAATTAGATGGGACTCAAGAAGGCTAAGAATCCCATCACAGATCTTGCTAAGCTCAGACTCGATCTTGCTCCTGTAGTCCTTAATGACTGAGACATGGTCTTCATTTCCCCTGTTCTCTTCCTTCTGCTCAATGGAAGAGATGATCCTCCATGAAGCCCTCCTGGCCCCAATAACATTCTTGTAAGCAACAGAGAGAAGGTTCCTTTCCTCCACCGTTAGCTCCTCAACATCAACTGTCTTTGCAACTTTCTCCATAAACTCAACCATTTCCTCGTAGCGTTCAGCCTGCTCGGCCAACTTGGCCATGTATACATTTTCCTCGCGAGGTGAGTCGATGGGCGACATCTTAGCTGTATTAATCTGATATGAAATTCTGCAAGGTAATTAAAATTAACTCCAATCAGAAAAATAGAAGAAATATAATTGTCTAATTAATTATCCTTGTTCTCTTGTTATTGTAAAGTTTAACTTATCTCATATTCATCACAGATATATTGAATACATTTCAGTAGAAATTTTTGCAACTTATGTAAGATAATTGGGCGTCTTCAGAACTATATAAACTTATCCCGGCCTATGCAAACAAATTTGTGACTTAATGTAATTTATCCAAATGTAAAATCAAGTCCAGAGAATTATTTTCACTTTCTTTTCAACCACTTTCTTAAAAATCAAATAGATCTTAATCTTGAGTTTCTTTTGTTTTTCAAAACTTTCTTAGAAATCAAAAGGTCATTATCATTACTTATCTCAGCCAATAGAACTAAAACCTTTTAAAAGTAGGGCACGCTTTCAATCTTCAATGGAACCTTAACTAAGCCAAGTAGTTACGTCTAATTCATTTAACTAAGATCTTCACATATTCAATAATTACACTCGCATCTTTTTGTTGTTAACATTTTCTCGGTAACCACACAGATCTAGATAAAAATAATCATACATCAGCCAGTCAAATCAATCATAATTAATAACTCGAAGAGCAACTACAAATAACTTCAAAATCAACCTCCTTTACTCAGTCTCAGTATGTTAAAAATGACAGTCAAACTAATCAGTTTCTCTTCGTTTCCAACATTTACTTGCTAACCAAACAGATTAAAAAAATAGAAGCCATCCATATTTCGACCAAATCAAGCATCACACTGTTCAAATAGCAATATCGAACTACTTTTGACTAAAAATATCCATTACCAAGTTGAAATAATTCAAATAAAAAAAAACAAATAATCAGTTTTTCGGCAACTGAACATATTTCTTTTATTTAAAAAAAAAAAAAAACCATCTACTCATCGATCTAATCTCAACAGATCAAATAATAAGAACAATAAAATCAAGTCAAACCACAAATAAGCAGCGGGTCAAACGAACGATATCTCCAGATCTAACTCAAAGATCAAGACAAAATAAACAAAAACAGAAGATCTAAATCAGTTAACCCTAAATCTTCTAACTCAAGACAAAATAAAAGGAGAAAGAGAAGGTATGAAAACGCACCGCTCAAGGGGCCTGCGAAGAAGATTTGATGGATCGATCTGACCTTTTTCTTTTTAGAGAGGAGAAATATGTTAACGTGATGAGGGGGTGAAGGCGGGGCTTGTCACTAAAATAAATAAATAAACGGAGTGAAGAGTTAGGGGAAGAAGGGGTCCAATGGGAAGGTGACAACTGTTAGGTTGCGGACATTCCGTGAAAGCTAATGCCGTCGACATCGTCCACGCTGTCCTTGACCGTCAACACCACCCACTCCCGAAACACATTGAAAATCATCATCTGGCTTCCCTGTTGTAGGCCCTCTTTTTACGGCTTTGGTTCTTTACAGTTACCAATAAGCCGAACTAGATATACGGTTTTTTTTTTCCTTTTGATTCAAGAAATGAATTTAAAAAATTACAAATTAACCAAATAATAACCATTTTTCTATTAATTCAAAAAAATGAAATTAAAAAATTACAAATTAACCAAATTAATAGCTATTGTTACAATTTTTATTTTAATAATTGTTATAATTGATTAATTTGTAATTTTAATAATTAACCAAATCCATCGTTGTTACTGTACTCGTGGGCTTCATTTAGATTTGGGCCCATATGTATTCTAAATCAGGCCCTCGATAAGTCCACACACCACATGCTTGTTCCTCAATTCTGATCCGCGGGTGAGAGAAGTCGCAAAAGTAACCTTCGCCACAATCGCTTCTTCTTCAAGGCTCGCTGGCAGCTGTTCCCTTTACACACAACACACAGCATCTTCGTCTTCGCTGAACAACAAAAATAAAAAAAATACCTTCCACCAATATTTAAAAAGAGAATCTTAATTAAGTTAATTTTATTACATTATTATATTAATATAATAAAATTATTTAATTATAAATTTTTATTTATATTAATTAATAATTATAATTTTAAAAAATAATCATAATTAATTTATCTTCAAACATAATTTTTTTTACCTCATCCTTATTTTTTTCATAATTTTTTTAAAAATTATAAATATTAATTAATATAAATAAAAATTTATAATTAAATAATTTTATTACATTAATATAATCATTCGATAAAATATTAATATATTTTTAATTCAAAAAATAATGAGAAAGAAAAACTACACAAACGTAGAAAACTTGGCCAGTCACTATTACCCAACACAAAATTAGTTCCCCCGGTAATAAAAGAACATAGCAAAGGGCTACTCCCTCTAAATTTTTGGTGGGAAGGTCAGAGTCCACATTCATCAGAACACCAATGCCCTCTTGAACATTCTGTCAGTTAAAGGCCACCCATACAACACACCCCAGACGGGGAAAAACAGAAACCCACCACGTGACAAAAATATATGTTAACGCTTGTCAACAAACTAAGTTGGCTTCCGCATATTACGACCAGCACGGATTACTTCATCCACCAATAGCAACTGGGAGGCGATTACAGGCCTGCAAAATAGAGAAGCAATTTGTTGCTCAGTTTTACAAGAAATCTGAGACGAAATCGAAACCCTTTTCTTTCGAGGAAAAAAACTCTTCTGCAGTTTGGAAAGTTATGTGCAAGATCAGACAGTCGCCATCATGATAGTTGGAGAGGTAAGATCAATTGACGAAAGGGCAGATATCAAGTGCTGCAAAAGTTGGAAAAGCGGATGAAAATACATAATTTTGACATTGGTGACAAGTTTTCACATACCCTGAGTTTAAAATTTGGCGCTTCACAGAGTAGTTGTCAAATATACCCTCCATCTGGGGATCAATGGGTTCTCCTGAGTGCTGGTTTAATCCCACAATATTTCCCCTATCATGCTCCGCCTGAATACTCAGATGGAATAACAAAAGCTCAAATTAATTTCTCCTTTTTTTACCCCATTTTATAGAGAGAAGGATTAGAAAACTAGTTCAAAGAATATAAACCTTCAGGGCAATGATAACATCTTGAGTGTCAAGTCCAGCGTTCTCAGCAAGTGTCTTAGGCACCACGAGAAGGGCATCGGCAAAAGCTTCAATGCCCAATTGAGCGCGCTGCGCCATGTTGATAAACATCAGAAAATTTTGAAAAGATGCAAAATGTTCAATTTAATTCTAAAGACAGGAAAAAATAGGAGAAATATACCCCTTGAACGGTTTTTTTCACTTTATTCACTAGGTATTGTCTGGCTGCAACTTCAAAAGCTCCTGCCCCCTGTAAAACAACTAGGAAGAACTAGCAAGAAAATATACGAAAAAAAAAATCCTAAAATTTATTGAGTAATTGGAAAAATTAAAACCTAAAACACAACCGAATGCCACCCAACCACTTTTTTCAACAAAAGCCCAAAGGCAGCAAGCATCCACAATTCATGACTAGCTGAAATAAACATGCAATAATAGGTCTTCTTAAACAAACTGCAGCAACAGTTGGACCATAAACAATTAATTCAGCAGAAGTCTGTCCATCAAACTGCTTGCTATGCTCCTTTTATTTTTCCATTTCTTTTTCCCCACATGAGCCATATGCCTTCGCTATTCCTCCATGAGGAAGATAGGTGAAAACAAATTGTGGTGCTCGTGAAAAATGAACCAGAATATCTTCAATTTTTATTTCATGAAAGTGAGCTACATATAAACTGTTAGAAGTTTTGCACACAAGTAATGTAACTAAGCCAAGTCCAGTGTTGTTACAACAGACATAAGCATAGTTCTTGCAAAGCAAATACGAATTAATGAGTCGTAGCCTTTTCTCTATTCAATATCTGACAGGATTTTAGGAATTTGAACATAAAATTTATCATGTTACTTGACTCTTTAATGCAAATCAGCACAAACTGAGAATATAAAAATGAATCACAAATCATAACCCTCCAGCAAAGTCACAGTATTCAGAGAAAAATCTGAATTGAGCGGAGCTTACCAATACGACTGCTTCATCTTCAATAGTATTTTTTACTGCCCTCAACCCATCACGCACAGCATCCTTAATTTGGGCAATTGTATGGTCATTAGGTCCTACTCGATTGAAAGATGGCAATGAAGAATAAGAGAACCACAAAATGCAACATAGATAATTGCTCTATGAGCATATCACGCAGGCAGTTTTGATTTCCATATTTCATATTTAAATTTGAACAGCAGTAGTAATTTTGTAAAAGTTACTACTTTTATTAAAAAAAATGCAATGCATGTACCTTTAATCAGAATTGTACAAGAATGAGGATTCTTCACATTTTCCACAAATGTATATTTCTCTTCCCCTAGGACATGCTCATAGACAAGTCCAGCCCAACCAAGACAATCAGGAGTCAAATCGTCAACAGAGTTAACAGCTTCTCCTCCACAAGCCAAAACCAATCGCTCCATATTTCTTCTTTTTGCTCTTCTAAGAGCAATTATCTACAAAATCATCGAATCAGCAAGTCACAAACAATATACGAAACAGGTGAGACAGAGTAATTATAGTATCATACGGTCATTTTATAACAACAGCTACTGGCCCAGCAAATCCAAAGATATATCATTGAAGTAACCATAATATTATCCAATAAAGAGATCTCAAGTAATAGCAGCCATTTGGTTCTTTTGAATGTCTTTTGTTCTAAGGATGGGTGGGACAATTAGAATATGCTATATAAAACCAAATCCAAAAAAATAAAGTACATAAACCTAATGACATTTGTAGGGAGTATCCTCAAGCAAATTTTGTTTAATTCATACATCAAAAGTAAAACTATAAACTCCAGTCTCCCAGTTCACAGATACAAGACACCAAGAAAGCAAACAGTATGTGCCGCATCCTCAAAAACAGCTTAATTTAAAAGACATATATTGGCCCAATTACTGATTGGAAGAAATAATCTATAAGAATTAGTATTAGTTTGATAACAATAATGGCAGCAGCGTTCGTACCAAAAGGAATCACATACATTGCAAAGACATAATTTCTTATGAAATTGAAGAATAAGATGGCATGAACAATGCATAACATACCCCTGCCCTGGCAAGAAGATCTAGTGATGGGGGATCGATACCCTTTTGATTAATGACAATGAAGTTGTTGTCATTACCTGAACAAACCTACAGATGACCAGAAGCATATGTAATATTTCAAAAAAGACAAAATATATACCTCCATGTTGTATAAACATTTTAAAGAATGATGCATCCCACAATTCTCTACCTTATTTTTCAATTCTATAACCTTTTTGACTCTTTCATCAACCTGGCGCCTTTCAGCTGCAACCATAGCCTCTCTTTGCTCTGCATTTGAGTAGAAAAAGCCTGCATTTATTTCACTGCCAGGTAAAGGGGTCATTAGTTTCAGGATGTTGTTAAGCAATGTAGAGATATACCTAACAGCAAGATGTGAAAGGATTCTACGAGAAGTTTATTGCAACTACTAACTAAATTCAGTCAAAAAACAAACTGCATTCCATACTGAATGCAAATTTCACTGAATTATTAAACAAATCAGGCAAAATCTGGCCATGAACATAATAATGACTTTGAACCATTACTATGCCTCTTTTTCTTTCGTTGATAGGGCAATACCACGAAAAACTTAAGCATTTTATCCAGAATTAAAACCCAGTGGAAAGGTGTATGTAATAAAAATAGGATAGAGAATAATGCTTGAATAAAAAAAGGATAAACTATTAGAAACCTTAGTTTTCATAATTGGCATAAAACAAAGACAATTGTCAATGTAGAATGCATACAGAAATGTAAACGGGTAAAGGGGTATACTAACCATGAGAAAGGAAAATGTACTTATCTAGTTGTGTACCTTTTATCATACTCCAAGGACACATTACATGTCAAGATGTAACAATTCTCTGCTCTCCGCTTCATATCAGGATGCCTAGAACCATGATCAAGGACAAGACCTTCAACCTACAAACAACAAAAGAGAATTGAGCAACTGCAGGACAACCACCAAAAAAAAAATAAAAAAAAATTCTGAACAAAACCATCCAGGTTCATAGTCTCCCATAAACCCTGGGATACAATGAGGCAGGTTCAACATGAATAACAAAAACTACTTCTGTCAACATCCTTATAAGACTGAAATGATCCCATAGAAGATTGCTTAAAACTATGAGAGCTATAAGAAGTTACAAAATATAATAATAACTCTTTGACTCTTTCGTTTTGCAGATCACCAAACCACCTACGAATGATCCACATATTTATGGCATAAGCAGAACCAAAATGCAATCCAAATTCTTCCAATGTGCTATAATAGCTTCAAATACATAATAGCTGTGTAATCCAAAGCTTATACATCAACATTTTGGCATAAGGCAATAAATTCCATTAAGCTGTCCAATAAAATATTTTTTTACAAAGATTTTCAATGGGGGAGCAAGGAAGGAGGAAAACCAGTAACACAAATCAACAACAAAGAACTTCAACATACCAGACGTGTGTCAACATCAAACTTATGGCGCATGTGCATTAATTCCACCATAAAAAGATCAATAGGTTCCTCAGATTTCCGAATGCAGAGCACCTGTCACATTCAATAATAGTTTTTCATACAGAAATGCAAAATGTTACCACAGTGTAATGAATGACTAGATGAAGACGGGTATTTGACGAGGAATTGAGTATATGTCACAACCAACAAGTCCACTTACTGCATTAACAACTATATCAGTCAGCTGATCTGCCAGTGATTCATATAGCTGTAAAAGTAAACAGAATGCAAACATCAAACCATAAATAATAGAAAACTAAGAAGTACAAAACTAATTTTTTATAAAAAATAAATAAATAAATGCAGGAACAACAAAATACCTTCGTTCTTAGAGTAGTTCTTGCAACCATTTTGAGAATCTCTTTATCAGGCTCATCACCCATCACAACAGGAGTCTTGAACTTTTCGAGAAACTGGAGAGTTGCTCTTTTGGCAATCTCAAAACCATCAACCAAAACACGTGGATGCATACCTAAAAACACTCATACCACGCATTAAAATGATGACAGTGATCCATTTTTAACTTTTTGTAAAAACAAATTGATGATTACTGGAATGTTTCCTCCTATGAAAATCCCAATTAATTTACAAATGGCACCAACTAAATTTTAAAACGGTGTCAAGTGACATGATGCCCATTGTGGAAGTGACGTGTATAGAACTGCTGACCTTCATCAATGTAGCGTTCTGATTGTTTCATGAGCTCTCCAATAAAAATCACTGTAGAAGTTGTGCCATCTCCACTAATATCATCTTGAGCAACAGCTGTCCTCGCAATCATGATAGCAGTTGGGTTTTGGATTTGCTACAAGCATCACCAACACATTAACCAGGGAACAGTACTTAAAGTTTACACCATACAAATGCTCATACAATGAAAACAAGTTTGCTACAATCCAGCATCTGTTCCTCCATTTTCCACATAAACTTATTGAAAAGCATTTCCAAAACCAAAAGAATATGAGTTTTAATCTTCATCCAAGATTCAGATACAAGCCACAACTAAGTAGAGAGAGAACAGGCGCATTTGACAAACCACTTCAATACTTATCATCTGTTTCCAGAATCAAATGTATATCTCATATTTAACAAAACTGTTAAACTCTCATTTTGAGTTTGATACTCTTTTGATTTCCCACCAAAAAACCAGCTATTTTAATGCATCAGTAACAGTTAATTAGACAAAAAACCAAAGCGGATCCTCAATCACTAACCAATACCACATTAATAAATAAAACATATTACAATTTAACTTCTAGATCCCAAAAATGGAAAGATCCAGGGTTTTTTTCAAACAAATAAAACAATAAAACTAACCATTTCCTTCAAGAGAGTGTTACCATCCTTAGTTAGCTTGATGTCTCCGGCACCACCAACAAGCCTGGAAAACGCGAGAAAACTCTCAGTAAAGTACGAAAAATGACAGATAAAAAAATACTTTAAAATTGAGAATACAATAACACGAATGATAACATACATTTTGATAGTGCCTTTAGGGCCGAGATTCGTCTTGAGAACGTCCTGAAGACCCTTAGCTGCGTTGATATTCATGTGAAGTGCGGCCGATTTGTTCAGCAACTCGGCGTTTGGATTCAAAACTCGCAGCGACATCTTCGGCTTCTCTTCCTTTCTTCGTCTGTTTTGGTTCGTCGAACGAAAGGAATTTTTCTGCTACCCACTGGCGTGCTAGACGGTGGGTTTTTTTTTTCATCAACTGTCGCTAAGACTCGCAGCAGGAGAGGGTTTTAGGGCTTTCCGGAACTGAAGTTGATGATTTACCCTCTTTATTTCAAAAAAAAAAAGAATGAAACGCACCGTTTTAGTTTTGCAAACAACGCTGTCGTTTAATCGTTCTTACAATTTCTGTCGGGAAAATATTATACAAGTCCTACATGTTTAGCTTAAGTGCACAAAAGTGTCAAACGTTTGAACATTCATCACACAAGTCCGATAGCATTTGTTCCTGTGAATGCTCTTGGATAATTGATAGCACTATTTATATATATTGCATGCTTAAAGATGATGGTATCAATTATTTTATTACTTTTATCTGAATTTGAATTGGGTATCTATTAGAAAACAATACTAGTAAATTATTTGAACGTGCTTTCAGCTCTAAAATCATTTTGCTTTACTTGCTAGGTAGCTTTTTGATAATGGCAACACATATTAGTGATAATTAGCATATTTTGGTATTTATGCCAGCAATAATCTTTAGAGACTAGTTATCACGTGAGAGTCACGCGTGACATCAGTGCTTGATAATCTATATATTACTGTGACTTCTGCGGGACATACTACGAAGTCCTTAAACTTGCCCACAATACGTATAGATGTGAGATTCTACGCTGTTATACTATATAAAACAAAATATAGTTGCGCTTCAGTTATTAGGTATAGCTTTTAGTTCCATGGTGAAACTTGATCCTAACAGCATACACGTGAAAGTTTAATTTGACAAAATAATAAATATTCATATATACAGTTGGTATGTAAGAGAAGTTTATAATATATTTTTTTTCTTAATGTGTGCATATATACATGAGTGAGTTGGGTTGGGGACCAAGAAGATAAAAACATACCCGAGTATGCATAATTGCTGTTAGTGTACAAATGCCTTTTAGTGAACCAGAAGCAACAACATGTATGAATGTTTTTCTGCAACTTTCCAAAGACAGCTGCCATTTGACTGTGCTTGAAGCTAAATGATTACTGTCTTTCAGTTATCTATCTTGTAACTACTAGGAGGTAAGTGGTTTTTACAGGCATACACACGAGAAGAAAAAGTAATGCTTCAAAATATTTGATATATAAATATATAATGAATTTGACAGAATCGATTAGGGATTTTATTCGAGCCCTGGCTCTGTCGATCTCACATAAATTTGTGCAGATGCAGCCATGGAGTTGGTCAAAAAGGCAGAGAAGAAAGGCAGCTTGATAGGAGAGAATATTACTGTAAACGAGTCCGTGAAAAAGCTCGAAAGATTTCTTTCCGGTGGGGTTTGATGTTTCAGGATGAAAGGAATCTGAAACTTTTACCCTCTTTGGGTTTAAATCATATGAATATGACCCATCATTTATTTATACAGCTACAGCAGCTTCTCCTACAGGGTCTTAAGATATTTATATGTATATATGTATACATGCCATCTTGTTTGAGGTATATATTTTGGTGACTGAATTTCAATGGATTGATGGAATTTGGAAGTTAGACTTCGTGCTTAAGTAATTCTTATCAGGTATCGGATATTTCCTTTCCTAGCTACGAAATCTTCCGAGATTTTCTTCCTGGGTCCTAAGAATATTGCACACTTTAGAAGCAGGAGCATGCAGGCTGCAAGCTTCAACTGTCAAAAAATTA
The DNA here is from genome assembly GCA_032401905.1 of Swietenia macrophylla. NCBI lineage: Eukaryota > Viridiplantae > Streptophyta > Magnoliopsida > Sapindales > Meliaceae > Swietenia > Swietenia macrophylla. The sequence goes on along the minus strand of CP135578.1, from coordinate 3,146,790 downwards.
TTCTACTGGTAAAAATTCTTGGGCCAAGAAACACCAAGACTTGGGTCAAAATTCAGTAGGGGGAGATTTGATGGATTTTGAAAGTTTTACTTTCATGATTCATGAGAGAAAGCATATGCTGAATTTTAGAAAGCATGCATTTTGACGCACATATCCGAAGCATAGAATATTATTGCTGCAGTTGCCCATCAAAGCAAATTGCATAAATTTTTCTGCACCTATTAATGAGCATCATTAAGGCAATTTAATTAGCCACCCCCAACAAGCTGCAATTAATCTTGGTTTAATTATACAAGTAGCTTAAACCGCCATCATCACATTCAAGGAAATAATTCGGGATGAAATCATTCCCCTTCATTGTGTCTTGAATGATTCCAATAAATTAATTATTGATAAAGGGGACGACAATTGAGGAGTCAATTGATGAATTCTTGGGTTTCAACTCATACCAATGGCAAGAAATATAAAAATGGAATCTCATATCTGGCAAGAAACTCTAGCATAAATCTAATCTTATATAGATTTCATTAATTATATTTCTATAAAAAAACACTTGAATTACATGATTTTCCTCCAACATTGTTTTGGATCGGTCGAGTATTAATATATATTAAAATTTTTCCTACAAGACTGAGCTGTTTTCTCATTTCCTCGCATGAAATTGGTATATGAATAACAAAGTAGAGGATGCATCAACAACTTAAATATTCATAAGAAAATAATGCTTAACTTTCTTTTTTTGTTTTTTTTTGGTTTTTGTTTTTTTGTTCTGAAGAATAATAGAGTTTCAAAAGATGGACGGAAAGGTAAAAGATTGTAAGGCAAGTACAAAGAATAAAATCTTAAGATGTCACTTCCATTGTTCCACATACACACATTCTGTTTTTCACATGTACATTGGCCGACTCTAAGAGCCATTAACAGTGACATGAGAACGGGGTACATGCAATGTAGCCGGACAAAAATGATCCGAGTATATGCTTTGCCTATGCAATCACAAAAGAGATTTCCCCAGCCAAAAAGATAAGGTAGAAAAGATTGAACGAAAGAAACAAAATGCAAAAGAGAAGATAGGATCGATGATAATATCTAGGAATAAAGTTGAGTATACGTATGTATATCCATTTGCATTTAGAAGTTGAAATATTAACGTTAATTTTCATCCCATATGTTATATTTAATAAGAAGCAAGCTTGTGTTTGTCACTCATTAGTGTCATTTGCATGGATAAGTTTAGATTATTAAGTAATACTTCGAACACAAACTCTATTTACACTAACCTTGTATCGATATTTTTTATTATCGGAAAAAGACATGCAATAATAACATACTATTATCTCACTTATTATTTTTATAAATAATTTTATATAAATAATAGTATGTTATACTATTTACGATCTCTTCAAAATTATTGCATTTACTTCTTTCATATTTAAAAGAAAAATGGTCAAAAGAATCGGGTAAAAGAAACAAAGATACTAAAAACAATCTATATTATATTATTCATAAGTTTCTTGGGTTGGCTAGTTATAAATATTTCTAAATATCACTTTTAAGAATATTTATATTCTTACACTAAAGTCTAAATCATGCATGTTGTTATACAATATTACAACTTGTTTACTAAATTCTAGTAACATCAAGAAATATAGATAATATATTAACTCGTCTTTGAATTAATATTGTCCCTTTATATTGGATTACAAAGTTTTTGACAAGTTTATCCTCTCATGATCATCTTTAATGGCATGCATAAATGCCCATGATACAAGAATAACTATGTTACAAATGATTAATATGAATAATTGCATAATTAACTATATTAGTAAAACATTAAATACATAAAACTTGTATATAACTTCAACCGTATAATTGATGGGACAAAAAATAATGTTACGATATAAGTTTTATATAAATTAATGTGTAAAGTTATGTTATTATCGCATGTCTTGTATGAATTATTTATTTATGAAATAATTTTTTATATAGCAACAAAAAAAAAATTAAAAAGAAATTACAAACGCGAGTGAAAAAGGAGAATTTGAACGTCAAGATGAGAATCCACATGACGACATGCGATGAGTTCAGTTGCCCACTTGTCCGATAAAAAGAAGAGGAAGCTTCCTTCTCTTCCATCTTTGAACCTTTGTTTTTGTTTAATCTTGTTTTTCATTCTCTATATAAGGGACCTTTCATTGTGATCACAGCCATGACAATTTCCAAGACGGTCCTAATAGTTTTCATCTTCGTGTGAGAAGTAAAAGAATGGCTGCTATTTTCGCTGATCCAAGGCTCAAACGTCAAGTTACAGGCAAGAACAATCATGGAGTTAGCGCTGAAGAAATTGAAGGTCTAATCATAGTTTATAGAGACGGACGCGTTGAAAGGCCTCCTGCAATTCCTAATGTCCCATGCACCGCGGTATTAGACGTCGGAGTCACGGCGAGAGATGTATTTATCGATAAGTACACTAATTTATGGGCACGGATTCATGTTCCAAGCTGCAGCTCTGCAAAAAATTTGCCGTTGCTTGTTTACTTCCATGGCGGCGGATTTTGCATCGGTTCAGCGGCTTGGAGTTGTTATAATGTGTTCTTAGCCAATCTTGCTTCTACAGCAGGCTGTGTGATTGTGTCTGTAAACTACCGTTTAGCTCCCGAAAATCGTCTGCCTGCTGCTTATGAGGATGGCGTTTACTCCCTTAACTGGGTTAAACAGCAAGCTTTGAATGGGTCTGGTGATCACAAATGGTGGATAAACCAGTGTAATTTCTCAAGCTTGTTCCTGGCTGGTGACAGCGCCGGTGCAAATCTAGCTTCCAATGTTGCCACCGGGGTTGCATCCGGTAGCACTGTTATCAAGCCATTGTGTCTGAAGGGTATCGTATTGATCCAGCCTTTCTTCGGGGGAGAAGCAAGAACTGAGTCCGAGAAGCACAGCACTCAGCCAGCCAGTTCGGCTCTAACCCTGTCAGCTTACGATACATATTGGCGACTGTCACTTCCTTTAGGTGCCAACAGAGATCATGAATGGTGCAATCCTCTGGCAAATGGCGCAGCAAAGTTGCAGGAACAGAGACTTCCGCCCACGATGGTCTGCATATCAGAAACGGATATCCTTAGAGACAGGAACTTGGAATTCTGCAAAGCCTTGGCTATCGCTGGAAAGAAAGTGGAAAAAGTGATTTACAAGGGAGTTGGGCATGCATTTCAAATTCTGCACAATTCTCCGTTTTCTCAAATTCGGATACAGGAAATGATGTCTCATCTCAAAGCTTTCCTGAACCGATAATCAACAGTAGTTCTTCATTTATGTAGCTACTTTAGAACTAATGCCCATAATCGTCATCTGGATCGTTTTATACCTGTAATTTTACATGTATCTATGCAAAATTAGTATTTAATTTTCCTGGTGTGCAATGGGGAATTGCTTCTAGCTCAGCGAAAGTACTTTTGCAGCTTCTAAAATACTTCTGCAAAAACTATTTAGCTCTAAGGTGTTGACTATATCATTAGGACAGATTCTAATCTTGTTAGAAGAAATTCCGGCTCCAATTGCCCGGACGATAAATTCAATGTCAAATACATAACAGTGGCTTAGCTTTTGACCCAAAAGCAAGCATCAGTTTTATGTAGATGATTCACAAAAGGGATGGATCTTTGTCTTCCTGGGACCTACAAATATTGCTGCTAGCTTGTACTGTCAAACAATTCTTCGACTGGTAAAAATACTTCGGCCAAGATACACCAAGATTTGGTCAAAATTCAGGGGGGTGGGCTGTGTGGGTAGATTTGCTGGTTTTTTGAAATGGTTACTTCATGATTCATGAGAGATAGCATATGCTGAATTTTAGAAAGCACGTATTTTGATGCATTATCCAAAGCATACAATATTATTGCTGCAGTTGCCCCCAAAGCAAATTGCAAACATTCTTCTTCATCTATTAATGAGCTTCATTAAGGCATTTTAATTAGCCACCTCAACCCCAAGAACCCTTAATCTTGGGTTAACTATATGAGCAGCTTAAATTGGTCACATCCATCATCACATTTAAGGAAATAATTCGGATGGAATTCATTCCTTTTCATGGCATGTTAATCCACAGTAAATCTCCTTTCCGCTAAGCATCTTTTAACTAATGTATATTTCGAATAACTGATGCATTTCATTATGTCTTGTATGATTCCCATAAATTAATTATTGATAAATGGTCGAGACAATTGAGGAGTAAAGTGATGAATTCTTGGGTTTCAACTCATACTAATGGCAAGAAATATAAAAATGGAATCTGATAAACTTTGACAAAATGACTGTTGGAAAATACTTCATGATCGAATCTAATTTATTGTGGTACCACCGAAAGATATCATTTCATATCATATGTATTGACAAAACAAAAAGGTTTTTCATTTGAAAAAGGACCTTGTTTTGAATTCCCTTCTTCCTTTTACATTGCTTTTCGTGTAGTTTAATTTCTTGAATGTATATTAAAGCACTCTACCTAATTACATGTTTATAATAAAATAATTAAGTTAATACTTATCTCACACATATTAATTATTAATAACGTTATATAAATTAAAATACAAACATTATTAAACACACACACACACACATATATATATAAACATAAATGGATTAATTGAATCTATTTTTTAAAAAAAAAAAATCAATTGAAAACGTAACTGTACAAAACTCTGATGTAGATATAATCTTGTATAGAATTCATTAATTATATTTCTATAATAACATTTAAATTAATTGAATTTTTGTCTAAAATTAAGTTGGATCGAATTAAAAATACGGTGCAAAGTAATTAATATCACATTAGATTAAGTATTAATATAAATTAAAATTTTTCCTAAAAGAATGAGTTGTTTTCAAGGATGCATCAACAACTTATATATTCATAAGAAAATAACACTTATTCTTTTTCTTTTTTGAAGAATAATAAAGTTTCAAAAGATGGTCGGAAGGTAAAAGATTCCAAGGCAAGTACAAAGAATGAAATCTTAAGATGTCACTTTCATTGCAACACATGCTTCTTCATATTTCTATTGCTCACTGTAAGAGCCAATATATTAACAGTAGCATCAATACCCGGTACATGCAACATAGCCTGAGAAAATGACCTTCGTATATGCTTTCCCCTGCCAAAAAGACAAGGGAGAAAAGATTGAACGAAAGAATCGTTCTTAAGTTTCTTGGGTGGACTAATTGTAAATATTCCTAAACATCATTTTCTAGAATATTTATTTTCTTACTCTAAAGTCTAAATCATGCATATTGTATTGCAACATTACTTTATAACTTTGTTTACTAAACTCTAATAACATCGAGAAATCTAGATAATATATTTACTCGTCTTTGAATTAATATTGTCCCTTTATATCAAAATATATAAAGTTTTTGACAAATTAATTCTCTTGTGATCATCTATGCAAAATTAGCATTTAATTTTCCTGGGGTGCAATGGGGAATTGCTTCTATCTCAGTGAAAGTACTTTTGCATAAGCTGTTTCTAAATACTTCTTTAAAAACCATTTACCTCAAAGGTGTTGACAATGTTATTAAGACACAGATTCAAATCTTGTTAGAAGGAACTCCAGCTTCAATTTGCCAGAGGATAAATTCAATATCAGATACATAACAGTAACTTAGCTTTTGACCCAAAAGCAAGCATCACTTTTATGTAGATGATTCACAAAAGGGATGGACCATTTTCGATGAGGGGATCTTTAACCAATCCACTCTCTTGGGTCCAAAACAGCTGAAAATATTGTCGTCCTGTGGGTTTCTTCAATTGGGAATGTGCTTTTTATCAAGCAATGAATTGTCATCTCGTTCGACCACCTGGGATACCACATATTGAAGGGTCGTCTTGAGGGGTGCTTCAAAGATAAAGTAAATAATAATATTAAAGCATTATTCATCTTACAAATGTTTTGTTCAAGAAAAAGAAAATTAATGTTTTATTTTTGTTAATGAGGCTAATATTTCTTGTTGCATTAACCTAATGCTTTAGGATTTTGACGTTAGTGTGTAAAAAACTACGAGTTTGGCTATAATATATATAAAACATATACTCAATTTTTTCAACTATTATGCTATATATTTTAAAATTTATGTTTGTATTTCAAATTTTTTATATTTTATATTTTAAATTTTACATTAATCATTTTTATTTTTAGATTTTATGTTTTAATTTTATTATGTTATTTCTTTTAAATTTTATATTAATTATTTTAATTTTTATTTTTTAAATTTTTTATTAAGAGATATTAAATAACGTAAAATACATGAAATGTAATTTAGACAAGTCTAAAAAACTAACATAAAAGCACTCATTTATTTTTCTTCCAATAACTTTTCTCAAAGAAGTACTTGTAAATTTTAAGCCCTTCACCGAAAAAAAAAAGCATAGAAGATAAAAGATAAGTGGAAATGCCATTCAAGTTAAAAAAATATTGTCGGATTAAGTACGAGAAAATCTTTAGTAGGAAAAATTGAATAAAATTATTAAATATGTTAATATTTTTTTTATTATTATAGTCATTTTTATGATTTACCAATTACAAATTAAATATAGATGTGATAACAAGTTTACTTTTAAGAAGATTTAATTAAATAAGCATATTATTATTGACATGGTATGTGTCATCTTCAACTTTCATGTTAAGTATATAGACAATAATTTTTTCCTAATTTTTTTTTATCACTCATCAAATGCATATGGGCATTTAATCATTTAACATCAAGGACTACTTTGGCAATGAAAAAAAAAAGTGCCCACATGTTGTGAGGTGAAGATTGAAGTTGTATCTATCATATCATAAGAGAGTTAGATTCATCTTTACTCGAGGTTGGAGTGGCAAAATGGTTTATGATTTGATTTCTTATTTCATCCCTAGTCTATAAAATTATTAAATCTTTTGCGTTTTTGATGGTTGTAGCTTAATTTTTAAATTCATATTTAATATGTTTGTAGTTCATGTTAAAAATTTTTATACTTGAAGTTAAAGATTTAGTGTTTGGATGAAAATCTCTTTACTTTTTATTTTTTAAAAATAATTGAAATGTCAAGTGAAAGATGAATTTTGTCAAGAAAAAAAATGAATTTTTTAAGAAAAATTAGTGTAAAAATAATTATTTCTCCTTCGTTAAAATTCATTGAAAGAGATTATTGTTATACTAATTTTTTTGATAAATTTTTTTTTCTTGAAAATATTTATCTCTCCTTTCAAAATTTATTTCTCTCGTATGTTTCAATGTTAAGGAAACATGAGAAGAATTAGATACATTTTTGTTTAATGAATTTTTAGATACATTTTTGTTCAATAAATTTTTAGATTCAAGTATAAAAAATTTTTAAATCAAGCTATAAACATAAACAGCTCTAAAAATTAGGATATTTTAGTTAGAAACCCAAATCTTCTAACAAGCAAGTTGTTATTAAATGGCAAGATCCACCCTCTCCAACTTTCAGAAGTTTCGTCAATCTAGGTAACAACAAATTTTGAATCCAAGCTATATCGGGCTTTTTTGGGCCTGGTTTCTCTACCTATTGGGTCTTGGAGGTCCATCATCTCCATTATTGGGCTAAATTTACATTTATCCACAATTTCAATTTCGGCCTTAGATCATTGGGCTGATCGACTACATTTTCAGTGCTCGAGCCCAGCCTGATTTGTACAGAGCCTGGCCAGGCCGAGTTACACCTGACCCATTTTATCAGAGCAAAGAAATATTAAATTAGAAAATGCCTTCTTCCTAGTCCTCCTCTCTGCCTTGCAGGATGTTGTCGATGTCGTTTCACTCACATATAAATGCCGTTTTGAAACCCCCGACATCAGCGCCAGCAAAACTATATTCGCAAAACCTTCTCTTTAAACCCTTCGTCAAAACCTCAGTCAATCTCAAACCACAAACCTCGCGCTTAAAAGTAAGTCATTACACAAGACAAGTCAGAGTCAAACTCTCTTCTTCATCAGCTGCCGTTGATCCAATAGGCGACCGGGAACCGCCTGCGGACGATTCTGGCTCTGATATTACACCGGAAAAAGAGGTTAGAATGGATAAATATTACGTGGGTTGTTTTTATGTCTGATTTCACAAATGGGGTTTTTGTTTTAGTTATTATTCTTATAAGTTTATGTTTGATTTCCTAGAAAGTGGAGTAAAAGAAAAGCAAAGGAAAGAGATTGAAACTGAAAAGTAGTAGTACCATTATGCTGTTATTGTTGTAGTTCGCGAGAAAAGAAATGATTTTTCAAGTGGGTTGTGAGCTTAGTAGCATGAGCTAGTTGGGGGTTATACTTCTCATGTTAATGGGTTTACTTCTATCAATTGGGGCCCCAAGTCAAAGCGTTTCACTTTTTTTTGGGTGGATTTTGTTTTTGCACATTAAAATTTATGTTTTCTGTTGATACATTAGAAGCTTGGAGTGGTTGTGAAGCCAAATGAAAAATCAAGGCTTGTATTGAAGTTCATTTGGATGCAAAATGACATTGGTATTGCACTCGATCAAATGATACCGGAGCATGGAACAATCCCTCTGAGTCCCTATTACTTTTGGCCGAGGCAAGACGCATGGGAAGAGCTCAAGGTTCTGCTTGAGAGCAAGCCCTGGATTTCTCAGATGGAGAGAATTCACCTTCTCAATCAAGCTACCGATGTCATCAACTTGTGGCAAACAAGCGGTGGGAATTTGTAGTCAGGTTTGCTGTCTAAAATTTTGAATCTTGGTTACATAGTCTTATGGTCAGGTATTTCATGAAGGCCAAGCTTACTGCATTACCGTATGTTGTGTTAGAATTCTGCTAATTGGTTGTATTGCCTTTTTTGGTCAAATTCAAATGGATGGTAAGTTTTTATGGTGTAAATTGTCTGTGCTTTTGTTAGCATTATCATCAGTTCTCCAATATAATGTCAACATCAGTGCTAAACTATTTGGTGTTTGATTTCTTATCAAAAAACCTCTTGAATCTTGATTAGGGACCGGTCAAACATGGAAAACAGTTGCAAAGCATGCCGTTACCTTAAAATATCGCAATATTTATTTCCTCCAGAAATTGTTGTATGCTGCTACATCTTATGATGAATAACTTCAGGAGGTTAAATGAAGAAATAGAACCAACTATAAACTCTTGCCGAGTAATAACTGAATCTGCATATGTTTAGGTAATGAATCAAAAATTTCCTTTTAAAAGTCTGCACACATCTGATTACATGATTTTAGAACCAATGAATCAAAAAAAAAAAATTATTCATTTGAGCTAAAAGGAAACTACGTTTTGAGAACCAATGAGATTTCGACCACTTAGTTTAGCAGGAAACAATCTCATCTTAACTCAAAAAGATGAGTTCATGTCTTTAATCAATCATGAAGTGTTCTATTTTGTTACTTGTTATCGTCTGGTTTGCTATAAACATGCCCGCAGGAGATTGTTTCCATCCAAAAAAATAAAACCAAATTAAGATTTTGCAACCGAGAGCAGCCGAAATTGAAGTTCTGGGTCTTGGTTCTGTCGTATTTGGGTAAAGAGTAACTCTTATCTCAGAGACAATGGTGAAACACAGAATCCTACTGCATTTTATAATATATTTTTTGGTTGTTTTATGTACTCGTGGTTGAATGCCGGAAGGTCTCCTCTATGGGAATAGAATAATATTATCTAATTAATCATACAAGAATAGCTGATGTGCTTTTACTTGACAGGGAAACTTATCACTCTCTTCGAGTCCAAAGAACCAGCCACAAATGTTGATAGTGAGGAGATTCGAAACAGTAAAGCAGTTACCTCCGGTGGACTTCGAATGTGTTCGTGTGCCCTATAGCACCAGTTTTCTTCATGTTCACCAGTAAATTTTTAATTGTTTGATCGATTACATGTTATGATGGATTTAGTGTCAATCTATATGTTATATATAGATCATGAATCCCATTTGTGGAATCAAGTAATGTTTACTCTCTTTCAAAAGAAAAGATTGTAGAGCAATCTGACGGGACAACGTGAGAGTAAGAGTAATGTGTGTGCGAGAGCATCTATTTATATGTATTACATTTTATAAAATTGGGGCGAATGTGAACTACAATCGACAAACCAAAGAGAGCAGTAGGGATGGAAAGAAATATATATATATATATATATATATTCCAACACAGATTGAAGTAGAGTAGTACTATCTATAATCAACATTTTAAGAGAAATAAAGAGAGAAAAATGTTATGGCGTCCAAGGATAAACTAGGAACAGGAACATCTTGACAAGTTTTCTCCAAAGACTCCATAGAACACGTAATCGGTATAACATACTGTTTTAACACCGAGTGTAGCAATATTCACCCAGCACGAAAGAGAAAAAGTCAGAATCATTTTAAAAAAAACTGAAGGTAATGCACGAGGAGGAAACAAGAGAGGGCCATTTCCAATCAATCCTCAAACTCATGCATGTGATCTAAGAGATAGTTGGCTGCCAGCTCCTCGTTCTTGTTGCATGCAAAGAACACCTCCAAGACTATGGCGCGATCGAAGCCCATTGCTTCAAGCTGCAATGAAGGAACTTAAAGTATAATTCATCTTAAATACGTGATATTTTGATCCAAGGTAGCACCTACTGCTGTAATTATAACCAATACTGACATATACTGGTTCAGCCAGCCAGAAGTTTAGAGAGTTGATGACAACTGAACATAAAATTTAGCTATTGACAATATGCATATCAAATTAAGAGGGAATATACACATACACGTTCAATTGCCTCTCGCTCCTCAGGGGTTACAGTAACAGCCTGTGGCATTGATGAGGCCAACTGACCCAGTATGTTCCTGAAAGTAACATAATCAAATCAGTATCACACGTAGTCATCAATCAATCAAAGACCAAGGTACAAGCAATAGACAGCAGATGACCCCTCTCCTCCCTCAACAGGCTCATTTATCAGACGCAAGAAGTCGGCCTGATGCTCTTGAATGAGCCGCATCAGGTGTGGATTTTGCTTTCCAAGCTCCTGAAGCATAGGCTGAAATACAGAACAATGTTACAAGTCTTTTCGGACGGGGAAAAAAATGGTCAGATATGAAATATCCAATCTACGAACAAAATGGAGACATAAAAGGTTCCTATAAGAAAAGACATAAGAGGCACCTGCAAAATTTGGGGATTTGCTTGTACCATAGCACGTAATGCTTGGAACTGAAATAACAATAGTAGTAAGAAATAATAATAAGAAAAAAACCTCAAGCAAATAATCAACAAAATAACGATAGCAGTAAAAAATAATAATAAGAAGAAGAAAACCTCATGCAAATAATCAACAAAATAACATGCAGGTAAAAAATTATTGATACCTGTTGACTGTTGCGCAGAAAGTCCAAGTTACCTGCACCAGCATTTGAACCCATATTTGGAAGACCCTGGTTCCAGAAGAATAAATTGAAAAAACAACAGTCAACTGCATAACAAGGTTCAATCTTGTGATCAGAAATTTGGGTATACCTGTGGAAAAAGATCCAGTGGGTTTGCATTAGGACCACTGGTAGGTGTAGGAGCTGCAGCTTGTTGAGTCTGGGCTGGCGGATTTCCTGCCTGCCCGCTAGCAGGAGCGCGAGCAACTGATGGAACTACAGGTTGCTCAGGAATGCCCTGACACATTGGTTCTCATGTTAAATTGATTAAGACATGGCAACAAAATTCATTTACAGCCAACTTAATATTGGGAATACAAGTGACAAGCTCCTCTTTCTTTACAATTTAACCTCCAATTTCACACTGTTTTTCTCATCACATGACTATTCAGATTCATAGAAATTCTATTCAAAGAAAAATGGGACCTGCACAAGAAGTCAAAGTCTCATCCTTACATCAGCATCAGGTTGTAATATACATCTTGCTTTTTGGGGTAATTAAACAAGGAAACTTATTTAAAAAGAATTTAGTTTTCCTAGATAGTTCATAAATGTAAACTCAAATTTCTGCCCAACATATCACCCCAAGAGATCAAAAATTTTGGAAGTGGTAAAGATCAGAGTTTTGAATCAGTACACTTGATTGTAGTTAAGAGATGGCATAAACCAAACTTAACCAATTCCAAGCAATTTTTTTTTTTAACCACATTCCATATTGAGAAAGATATTGAAGCTCAACATCACGTACCATGACCAACAGGCACACTACGGTAAGTAGAGAACAAATGAAGCAACCAAAAACTAGGCAAGGACTTACAGAATACAGGTATTCAACAGCTCTTTCAGGGTTGTTATATGCAGCACGTAAAGCACGTACAACAGTTTCCCGGTCCCAGCTCCCTCCACCCATATCAAGGATCTGTTGAACGGTAGTTTCTAAATTACTTCCTGCAACAAGATTTGATGCAGCTTGGCCATACACATCTGATGAACTGCTTCAACCCAAAAGAATAAAATATTAAACTTCAAAATGATAACATAAAAGTATGACTTAAACATAGCAATCTATTTTTCAGAACTTTAAAAAGATAGTTACGAAAGCGAAGCAGCAGCAGGAGCAGGAGCAGGAGCAGGAGCAGGGGCAGGAGCAGATTCAGGAGCAGACTGTGGCCTGTAAAGTTTTAAATAAAAGAGGAGAGAAAAAAATAAGCAATATGATGAAGTGCTTTGCAGTTTCAAAGTAAGAACAAAATAGCAATAAATATTTCAACAATAATATAAGAATATCAGGAAGTAAAAGATCTTAAAAAAATAAAAAAGGAACATATCCAAACTCACGGTGTCACAGTTGGTGCAGGAGTTTGAGGTGTAGTCAATGATTGTGTTGAGGTAGGAGGCAGAGAACTTGTAGTTTGGGCCTACATAGACATATAGCTCAACCATATGAACTTTCAAATGCAAAGAGGAATCCCATTTATTCATATAGAATTTCACAGATTATATACATGCTCTATCGTGTCATTGCAGGAGGTAATATTTAGCATGTACCAATACGCTGCTATATTTCCAAATATTGTTAGCCATTCACACTCTAACCTGAAGATCCATAATTGTAATAACAAAGTAACAAATATGCTTTGCATGATGTATACTGAATGATATGCTTAGAATTCAATGAAAACGAATTGGATGTCTGCAGCACACCAGTTAGCAACACATCAATTCCCTGTAGATAATACTTCAAAGGTATTTTAGTCTTCATTAATGAATGTATCCAACAAACTAATAGAACACAGGGAATCTTGACTGATATTGAAGAGACACACCACTGCTACCCAAGGAAAAAAAATATTCTGATAATTTAACCAAGTAAAACCAGACTTAAAAAGAATAATATCCAGGATCCAAAACCTTCCTTTTTCACTTTGGACTTAATTTAAGAATCCAATACATGCGTGCTTTACAGTGGAACTAGCATTGATAACTCTGTATCTAGTAGTCATTCTGTCTCTCAGTTTTACACATCTAGCACCTGTTATTTTAATGTCTGACCTCTACATATTTCTGTTTTGGTTTAAGCACCCATGAACCATCTCACTTGCTGATACATAAATGAAAGGGAAAATTAGTTACTACTAATCATATTCAAAGAATGTTCAAAATGGTAGACAGTCAATCAGAATATAAATGCAGTAAATCTTTTAATGCAAACAAAATTCAGAGACTAATCTGCATGCCAGTGAGGCAGTTGATCCTAGACTTCATAAGGTGATGTGGTTTAGAACACAATAAACAATATTGATCACAATGCAAATGCTGACAGAATCGGAGAAAGATGAAATTAAACTACATTTATTGCAATTACCTGACTAGCTGGTGCAGCAGAAGCAGTTGAGGCTCCAGTTGATGAAACCTTACTCTACAATTGTTTCAGCAAGAATAAAATCAGGACATTCTTTCAACAAATCGTCATGCTATGTCTCTTAAACAAGATGACTACAAAAGAAAATTACAAAAGAGCCAAAATCTAGCTGTAATTCATTATTTCATGGTAATTCATTTTCAAATGATTAGATAGGAAACAACTTATCAGAAAAATGATTAAATAAAAAATATATCCAAAACAGTATCACATTCTCATGACTACATTGTTAAACAAGGACTTCCACATAATATTAAACCATTGTAATAATTACCTGAAAAAACACTGAAAGATACTTAAATTCAAACAACTAAAATGATATGATAATTTTTTAAAAAAATAAATAAAGGGAAGGATGGCCTCAAGCAAATTTACTTTTGGAAAAGAGGACGCAAACCATTGAACAAAAGTTTGCATGTCCTAGAAATAAAGTCCATGTGAATCATATCTAGTTCTTTTAAACAGCAATTTCTAAGCCGCAAATGAGGGACTGATTGCAGAATATACGGTCCCACTTAAGAAGTATCGTCCAAATATGAAGAGATTGCAATTGATTTGCAGTAACTTCTAGCTCCAAATGGAGATGAATTCGAAGAAAAAAGAAAAAAGTGAAGCCAACCCAAGATCTGAACTTAAGGTTCTGTAGTCAACGAGTCAGACATCAAATAATCTCCAGACTCATCCTAGCACATCTTCACTCAAAATATCTCGGGCAACTTTGCCTGCAAGCTGTTCATTGAATAACTAAAATCATGCTAAGCCTAATGTAAATGTGATATGAGAAGTAACTATGGCATTAGAGAATATGTGAGTTAGTTCCCGGGAAAAAAGTTGGTCCTATGCATGGTTTATATTCATATACTGGCTGACATTCAAACTGATTAACCGCAGGAAAGAATATAGCAGACATAACTCACCCTAAGAGTTTCTCACTAGAAATAAGTGATCAGATATTTTTCTTTCCTTTTATCTTTATCATTTACAAAAATAATGAAAGAGCATACCATTCACTCTCGATTAGATAAAAAACAAAAATAAATAAATAAAAGGATTTTTTACCTCCAAAAAGCTATGTACATGCAAACATACATATAAATATGGCTCCACCACACCTTGCTTCAATTCATCTTTAAAATCAGTAGAAAGATAGCATCCAAAGGGTCCAGCCAAACTTACCTTTGTCAACATGACAACAACAAAACTGTTTTCAGCAACTTTGTTTTCCTCTAGGGTTGTGTCATCCTTAAGAACTTTTCCCTGATGAATGAGCATCTGCTGGGAAGCTGGGTAAACATCCAAACCTTGTACATTCTCTATATTTTTCTTGACATCAGCAATCTAAAGAGAAAAAGTAATTTGTGATAACTGTTTCTACAAGAGGTGTTGCCCTTAGCAGTAGACAAAAGCCTGGGCAAAATTTCCTATTTCCAAGGAGTGCACTCAAGAAATAAGATCTACAAATTTATGGATCAACTAACAATCAGTAATCATCATTCATTTAACATGAAAATTTAAGACCTGCGTACAAAACAACAAGCCAGTCCAAAAAAAATGAAAAATGATAAAAACAGATGCCACTACCCAGTCACAGTACAGTCAACAACTATTAAATCAAGTCAGTAAACAACAATCAAATACATACAGAACCTTAAAACAAATCTTCGAAAAAATAATAATAACATTAAATAAGTCAACTACGACCATTCAGGGCAAAAATAAACTAGAAAATTCTATATATACGCATCCAAGAATAGCACAATGACAATCTGGAACAGTGCTAGAATAAATAAACAATGAATTCATTCCTACCAACATTACATCAAATTCCCGCCATATCTGAGTCAGAGACATTGAAATATTCAAATTTACAAACCAATTCTAAGCAGACGTCAAATCTAGCAAAAGAATAGTAAAAGAGCCAAGAAACATGCAATGTCCACTTTCTAGTGCAGATAAGTGACAAGCAAGAAATTTATAGGGAATTATTGAGTCAGAAAATACTTTAAAAAAATTTTGTGCAACTAAACGTTATAGAATGTGTTTGTCAAATCAAATATACATAGAATTAAGCACCTGCACCATGCTGGCTTGACACCAGTCCCTGGGTGCCACGTCACATAGTCTTAGTGATCACCAGAGAATCAAGAGACCTTCTAGTTCATAGAAGGATATAAACCCAATAGTAAAAAAATTAGTTTGATAAAACAAAACAAGTGAATCAAACTCTATTCATTAAACATCATATTAAACAGCACAAAGACCTAACATTATTCAAATTCACGCATTCAATGCACAAACTCACAAGAAATCTAAATAACTATACCAATTAATCATTTCAATTACTAGAATAAATGACATAAAACTAAAATTGAACTCATAAAACGTCACTAGGACTAGAAGAGGACCGCAACTACAACCAAAATAAAACCCTAATTGCATGTAGAAAACCTGTAGCTATATCATTCGGACAAAACGACGCCACAAAACGAGTTTCTATGACAATTAAGAGAGTGAAAGAAAGAGATTGATACTTTGTCTTCGGGCTTCACTTCGATCTCGAAGTGAGTTCCCTTCAAAGTCTTGACGAAAACCTTCATCTTCTCCAAAAATTACTCGCTCGAACAGTCTCCGATTCTCCGCCGAATTATCCGGTTCCCGGTCACCACCGGCGATCACTTTCACTGAGAGAGCGAACGCAGATTTTTTTTTTTCCCTTCTTTCTTCCGGACGAAGATAGCGAAGAAAGTCACTCGAGGAAACGGATGGGGGGGGGGCTCTGTACATTTAATATAACTAAAGCACGAGGGATGTTCGGGTTACAGGACATTTTGTCATAGTGATTGAATGACCAATCCGATACGGACGCGTGGGACGAGTTCGATTTCGTGAACAAGAGGATAGAAGTTGGGTGCGCAAGCATGAGCTAAAATGGAGCAAATCTAACTTTTGCGTCCAGGGACATACTGTTGGCAAATTTTTGGGATTATCCGTACACGTGCGGCACGTGTCGGATAGTAACGTGAGGGCAATAGAATTTAGCTGGCTCTGATGATTTTTAATCTCCGCGTGCTGGCGGTTTGGTATAAATTTGCAAAAATAACTGCTTCCAAGTTTCAACGTTTCCATTTCATATAAAATAAAAAGAAAAGAAAAGAAAAGAAGAGTAGTGTTAAAAATATTAAAATTAAGTATATATAGACTAAATTTGTAAAAATAATAGTATTAAAAATATTAAAATTCAGAGTAACTCAAGTTCCAAACAAGGCATTAATAATTTTTAATTGTAAAATATAACTTCTAAGTAAAATTTATTCTAACAGGAATATATTTTAAATATATTTCTAGTCTTTTTAACATATATAAAAATATAAAAATTATTAAAAATTACGTATAAATATAAAAATTTGTTGTATCTTAAAAAAGTAAATTTAAATAATAAAACTAAAATTACACGTAAAATAGGCAAATGTGTTATTTATTAATGTGATAATTATAAATTAATAATGTACTTTTATAATAATTGATAAATATTAATTTTTTGTATTATTTAGATAAATTATATGTTTAGTTTTCGTATCCATTCAAATTTTTGTTAAAAGAAAATAAGAACATCTTAATCTTGAAATTATAATAAATAAATTATTTAATAAATATTAATTTTTTTAATAACTAATATTAATTACTCATTGACTTCGATAAGTTATACTTAATTTAACTTTTAAATATCGATAAGCGGATAGTTAATTAATATTAGTTATTAATTAAAAATAAAAATTATTTATTTTTAAAATATTTCATTTATCGTGATTTAAGTTATACAAAATTACGATAATTATAATTAACAAACATGTTGATAATAAATTAATATGCGATTACATATTAAACAGGTCGAGAATATGAATGGCATTTCATATACTAATCATTATTTATTATGAACTAAAATATTTTAAATCCTATTGAGTTAGGAATGGGCTACCATTCCGTTCGTCGTGGAGGGTAGATCGGGTCGTATTATGATACATTCAGCTGTATTATATATTTTCACTCAGACTATCCGAACGGCGTCGTACTGGCTATTGAGCTTCTACTGTCAATTCCATGTTGCTTTCTTAGTCAGTCGAAACCAGAACCGTAGGCATTAGAAAGTAGGCCAAGGTTATTTTCCGTTTACGATCTCCAGCTTTTGTTTATTTATTTGGTTGCTCAGAAAATTTGGAGTAATAAAAATCAGTGTTGTGTGTTCAAAATCTTCAATTTCCTTTGGTTCTTCCATTTTCTCGGTAATCAAACCGAGGGTCCGTCCTATGTTTTTGCGTTAACTGATCGTCAAACTTTAGTTAGATGTGTGATCTTGCAGTTGTAACAATATAGAGCCGAATAAATTTACTTTTATATAGTATCTATTCTCCGTTGGATAATTTTATGACCGTAACATCAAACATTGATTCGTTGAGCTTTTATATACTATTGGGGTTCTTGTTTTTCTAATTCTGGCTATATTCTTGTTTGTTCTGAAAAATTGATTTTTTAGGGATTTGGGACAGAGAGAGATATGGGAAAGAAGAAGGAAAAGAGGGTGGTGGATGGAAAATTAGATATTGATAATGAGGATGGTACATGCCGGTTGTTGGTTCCAAAGGCTATTGGGGTTTCATTTTTGTGTATTTCTTTGTTTGCGTTATTAGTTCGAGTCGCTGTCTCGCTCCATTCGTATTCTGGAGCAGGCGATCCTCCAAAGTTTGGGGACTATGAAGCGCAGAGGCATTGGATGGAGATCACTCTCAATCTTACTGTTTTGGAATGGCATCGTAACAGCACCACTAACGATCTTAGCTACTGGGGTCTTGACTATCCTCCCCTCACTGCTTACCTGAGTTATTTTCATGGCCTCTTTCTTAGATTCTTTGATCCAGACTCCGTTGCTCTCTTCACTTCTCGTGGTCGTGAAACCTATCTCGGGTTGGTATCAATATGCTTTTTCAGCAATGACCTCTCAATTTTTACTCTTTCTTTGTTATTATTTTGTCAATTTATTTGCGAATGTTTTTCCTTGCAGAAAACTGGTTATGAGGTGGACAGTTTTGTTCTCTCATGCTCTGATATTTTTTCCGGCGATTTTTTATTTTGCTTTTGTGTACCATAATAGTCCCCGCCATAGCCGTAAAATTGTCTTGGCATGGCACATTGCAATTCTTCTACTCAATCCGTGTCTGCTATTAATTGACCATGGTCATTTTGAGATTCCAAAGATGTTTTGCTTGCTTATTTAGTCATTCGATATTTTTTATCCTGAATTGTAAAAAGGTACTTGATTTTCATCCATACATGGTTCTTTATCAGTACAACTGCATCAGCTTGGGCCTTATTGTAAGAGCTATTGGTGCCATCCTTTCTCAGAGGGACCTTCTAGGAAGTTGCTTATTCACTCTTGCTCTCAGCCATAAACAGGTGCTTTCTCCATTGTGCTACTGTCTTCAATTATAGCTTTTGAAATTTATCTTGTAAATCATTTTCGGTTATTCAGATAGTAGTTCTACTGTACAGAGTGTAACATTTGTAATTCAATGTGCTTAAAAACATCTAAGTCAGGGTCCTGGCCTGTTAATTTGGTTTAATGAAGAGGGTTTGTTATCTTTCTGTAACTTAAAGAAATAATTGATTCTTGTTGATCAAACATATGTCTCCTGACATGGATTCTTTGAGAATTATTTTCTTCATTCTTTAAAATTTCCTAAGTCATGTTTTAACATGCCAAACATAGTCACCTCGAAAGGTATTTTTATTGGTAGCTTGTGAATAAAAGTAAATGAAAGAGTAACTCATAAGAATTGTAACGGCATGTCATCATGATCTTGTGTTGTATCTGGACCAATTTACTTGAGTTAGTAGCCAAAATCTGGGTCTACAAAGTGGAAAGAAGCTTCTATTAAAAGCCAAAATAGTGTGCGTTAGCATTTAGTAAGGCTGAAAAGCTGCCCTTGATGTTCAACCATGTTCCTTTTTGGACCTGTCATGCTGGCAGTCTTATGTATTTGTTACGACTAAAAGCTAGTTGCCATTGTCTTTTTCCTCTTTAATGAGGAAAGTACCATTTATTTTATTCAAATTTTGGAAGGAGATTACCTGTGCATGACAGACATTGCTGATTGGAGAGGTAAAACTGGGAATCTGTAAGTTTAGATTCCAGTGATACCATAAGGTGAATTCAACACCCAGTTTTAGCCCTGTGATCAAGATTTGGTTCCCAACAAGAGTGGTTTGATCAGATATTCTGAGCCTTAGCTGAAGTGGAAAAGCCCTGGGTTTAGCTTGAGGTAAGTCTTAGGTTTAACAGTCACCACGTGTGAGATTGCCACAGTAGGGCACAAATGCAAACAGTAGCGCCATCACATTCAAACACATAAAATCCCTAGGAAAGGAATTGAGAGGAAGCAAATGGACAAAAACAAATTGGTTTTGTCTACTTGTATCTTGATTAGAAGGTGCTTGGGGATCTCTTGAAATATGAGCTTTTCTCTTACATAGACTCGTGGAGAGAATCATGTAGCTTTTGACACATTGTGTGGAATTTTGCATGAATGAATTTAGTTCCAGCTAAGACAGACAGCTCTTGCATGTTTACAGGCATTTGGTGGTACAGCTATTACTGACTGACATTTCTGATTTTTTGGCTGTATACTTGCATACTGGCCAAATGATTTATTTGTCTTTTTTTTAGGGACGAGGGGTTGTTGGCTTGGGTTAAGAAACTAATAGAGGATTGTTGAACTAAAGGCTAACATGTTGCTAGTTACCATAATGAGTAATAAATACTTCCCAAGTTTTTACCATCCAAGTGATGTGGCTGTAAATATTTATAATTTTTAAAATTCTTCATTTCATTGTTTCACCATTCAATTAAAAATAATATGTCAATTGGGATATTACTTGAGAAATTGTAATACTATTATATCTTTATGTATACTAACTGGCAATCTCTGATAATACTTCATTTCTTTAGTAAAATTGATTTAAAATAGATTTATCTATTTGTGTAGAAATTTTTTTAAAATGGATGGTTTTTTTTTTTAATTTTATCACTTCTGCCATTGTAGTTGTGAATGTTGTTGTTGCGCAGATGAGTGCATATTTTGCACCCGCTTTTTTCAGCCTTCTCTTGGGAAAATGCCTAAGGCAAACGAATCCACTTTTTGAGGTGACAAAACTAGGCTTGGTGGTCTTGGGGACATTTACCATTGTTTGGTGGTCATATCTTCGATCAACAGATTCTCTTTTAGGGGTAAACAGCATCAAGAACTTTTCTTTTGTTTCAAAAAGAATTTGTTGTTCTCTACTAGATAGGATTGTTTAATAATTCTTTGTGTTTTTCTGGCTTAAGCATATGAGTGATGGCCATAGCTTCTCATGTTTCAAGAACTGGCATTTTTATTGAGACTGGTAGGATAAAAACAAAGGATGAGATCCTCTTTCACTTCAGAAAATCATGCCATAAAAATATTCCAGGTTATGATACTTTCTTATCTTCTGAAGGTACTGCTTCAAGAAGATGACATATGGAATGTATCCCATTTGGTGGGTGGTGCAAATTTTTAACAAATATAACATGAAAAATTCAAGAATACATTAAAAATTGGAATTCTAATATTGATTTATAATATTTCCTGTGAATATTATAAACATTTACTCTGGGACCCTTTTTATATTCTGAAAATTAGTAGGATAGTTTCATAATCAATGTTTCTAAATACACACTTTTTCTATATATGTAACTAAACTATCATTCATTAATCTTGACTTAATCTTCCAAATTTCTTCAAATTGATATTGATTTAGGGTCTAGGGCAGAGCTTGAGCCAAAAGGGAGAACAATGAGATTGTGAGAGTTTGAGAATGGAAGAGAAAGACTAAGAGTTTGTGTGAGAGGTTTTTATTTTTGAGAGTGAAAGAGAGAGGAGACTATGGGAATGAGAGAGACAGGAAGACAGTTTGGGAGATAAGAGGCCATTTTTAGTTAAATGACAACTTGAAAGCTATTGGGCCGCTCTCTTTCGGTTTTTCGGCTTTCTTTTATTATCTTGTCAAATTCAAACCCTGTTTCTAAATCTAACTCATCAAAACTTTAGCGGTGGTTGTAATCATAAATGCGGGAGCTAAATAGTAATTCTCTCTCAACATGTTAAGTTTTGAGCCCAGACCCAGTAGGGGTAAACTATATATTTTACCTGGATTAAAAAATATATTTGTAAAAACATTTGAATTAAAAGGGGCAACATCCTTGCTTGTTCCTTGGTGGCTCTGCCACTGGGTAGGAATTCTCTAATGCTGAAAATGTTAGTGTTTTCCAGATGTCATCAATGATAAATATATGGTGTAAATTTTGAAGTAAACACATCTCTGGTTTTCAAGACGTAGTTAGATACAGTTATCCAATATTTTCTATTTGATAAATAGAAAAATGAAAAAAAAAGTAAGAAAATGTTAAATTTGGTATACCAGATCATCTTGACTGGTGAATGTTTGTTCCTAACTCTCTTTAATTTAAGGTCAGTAACTGGTGATTTGTACAGGTTCTTTCCAGTCTTGCCCCTTTCAAGAGAGGGATATATGAGGATTATGTGGCAAATTTTTGGTGTGCCTCTTTGGTTCTCATAAAGTGGAAGAGATTGTTTACTATACAGTCATGGAAACTTATAAGCTTGACTGCAACTGTTTTAACTTGTCTACCCTCAATGATTCAACAAGTACTGGCTCCCAGTCGTATAGGTTTCCTTTATGGGCTTCTGAATAGTTCTATCTCATTCTACTTCTTTTCGTTCCAAGGTAAGCACAATGCTCTTTTCTTTTCTTTTGGGGATTTTACTTTTAACTTTATCGCATGTAGCAATAATTTGAATGATTGCTTGCATCTACAATATGCAGTACATGAGAAGTCTATTTTGCTGCCGCTTCTGCCTGCAAGCCCATTGGCTCTTGAAGAGCCTCGTTCTTTGGTATGGTTCACAAAGAATGCCTTGTTTTCAATGTTTCCTCTTCTCTGTCGTGACAAACTGGTTCTACCGTATATGGCTCTGTATGCTCTTTTTATTCTTGTATATTGTGCACCTGGTGGCCCTCGTTGCAGACCTCAAGAGAGGGAAACTTACTTTCCTGCATCTATTGAGTCCCTTATTACAGGCTTTGTTTATTTATGCTATTTTCTTTTTCATATTGCTTACTTAACCATGCGTCCCCCTGAGGAATTTCCTTACCTCTTAGAAGCACTCATTATGCTTCTATGCTTCTCTCAATTCATGTCGTTTGCAGTTTACACTAACTAGCAATGGTTGTTACCGAGACGACACTCTACAGCAGATAAGGAAAAGAAGCACGTATGATTCTTAGAGTTTTTGAAATCAGGCTCATGCATTCATCAATTTTCTTGGCTTTTGTTCTTGAATGGAATTCAGAGATGTGACAACAAACTCATATGTAACCAGGTGCTGGTTGACAAATAATTTAACGTATCATTAACTGTGACAAGTTACTTGGCCATTCCTTGGAAAATTTTGACCTATTCCTTTTGCAAAATGTAGTCTGGTTGGTTTCCTTCTACACAATTGTTTTGCAGCCTCTTATGGTCTTACAATCATGGTTTAAGTGTCTACTCTGGACGCCGGTGAAGTCGCTAGAAACAAGATATCGTGGTATAGAATGGTGGACAATTCAATTCCGTGGCCAGCTGGCTGGCCTACTTCAGTCGGTCCAATTGTTTTCTGCAACAGAGGAAGCAAAAATATTAAAATTTACAAAGTGTGTTCTCTATCTTACGGGCATGTAGTGACATTGTCCCTAACAAGGGCACCCCACCCCACAAGAATATGTTTCTCCCCTTTGCTTTGCTTTCATAAATGAAAGGTTCCTTGCTTACAGTTTGACAGACAATGCATTTGATCTTGTTTCCTTTTCCCATTCTTTTTGACCGAATCAGTAAACAAATTCTCCCCCTCTCCTTTTTTGGGTCTGGCAATATGAAACAATGTGTGTGGAATTGGTATCTATCAGGTACATTTAAGAATGCCTTTACAATAATAATAATAATAATAATAAATACACCATGGATTCTTAGTTGATTAATACTTTAAATCAGAACAATACTTATTATTAGGTATTTTAACATTAAAATATTACGAATGAAACAAAAATTTTAAATTAGGGGTTAACACATTAAAATTATAAAAATAAAGAAATTAATATTTAAAAACATTTATTTTTTAAGATTAATTTTAATTTCATCTTATATAAATTAAAAAAATTGTTCGCTTTACAAAAAATTTTCAATATTAAATAGGGTTATATCAAAAATAATTCTAAATGTATATTTGTAAAAAAAATTCTTTCCTTCTCTTTTACTTTTATCTCAAATTATGAAAAATATAAGATCACAAGGGTCAAAGTCTAACATAAATTATTTTACAAGGGTAAATTATAAGTACATCTTATATACGTATAGTTATTGAATTTTTTTTTTTAAATTCTTTCAAATTGTATTATGACTTCATTCTTGTAAAAGATCTGGCAAATATTAGGTTAGTTTGTATGGATCAAAAGATGTTCTTAAATGTCTAAATTTGGCTGCAGTATATACATGTATTGTTAGAATTTTTTAATATAAAATTTGATATACGAACATAAAACTTAAAATAATTATCAAAATTTCAATATATTTTACTCAGAATTTTTTAAAAGATATATATGCTTTACTTTTCAAATGCATCTTTAATCATTAAAAGATTATGATTATCAGAAGTTGATGTCATTCTTTAATATCGATTTTAATAATATTTTCTAACTATATTGTATTATATCTTTTAGCAAAGTAACTTTAGGACCATTTTACTATAATGTTAGATAATGTTTCAGGCACCGACTGACCAATCCCAACCGTTGCATTTGTGATCAACTGAATTTTGATAGAACAGATCCAAAGGTGCAGATTCGTGAAACAGATTCTCATTAACTGCCCCTTGATCATACTTAGCAACTCTCAATGAATTCAATTCTCTATATTAAATGTGAAAAAGGCTACTAGCTACTATTTACCACCCATGGCTAACTTTCTGCCTGGTTCTCTTCATGAGTAATTCTGGATTCTCTTGGGGCCGAAGCCCCCTCTAGAATAGACGACTTAGGTATTTGTTTGCCTTTATTATTATTATTAATTATTTAAAATATAATAACAATATACATGATATTTGTAATACGAAAAATTTGAGTCTTGTATTAAGAGAGTAAAGTCCATCTCTTGCATAAGTTTACTTGACCTGTGACAAATAATTCATTCTCTGAATGCACATAAGAATAAGTTGAATGCATGTATCTTCCTTATTTGACATCGCAATCTTTCTATATTATTAACAGTCAACCATATTTCATTATCAGATTAATGAAAATTGGTGGAATATCATGCAATTCCATCTCATGTTCTGACATTAATGGAAGAATGAAATAAATTAAAGATTTTGTTTTACAATTTCAAACAGGCATATGACCATTCTCATGTGTGATAACTTCTGAGAAAAATTGCAGCAGTTTTTGTGCACATGCATGCTGCACTAGGGGTGTTAGCCTTGCTTGCGATGGGCAAGCCAAGAAAGTGATCCCTGACAAGAATGCACGGGATAGCTGATCATGGTATGATTATTTAATGTATTAGGATGAAACTCTATCATGCATTGTTATTCATGTACCTTCCTTCACCAGAAAGAAAATTCGTATATCTTTTTAGCGACATGGACGTAAATCCCACAGCATGCAAGTTGCATGAGAATACACTAATAAACTACTCCTTTTGAGCATTCATTAGTTTCATTATGATGCTCACTAATAAAGTAAAACGTCTTTTGACTTGCACTACTTGCAGATAAAAAGTTGACGCACAGCAAAGTCAAAGGCATCTTGCATTCTTTTATAGGATTTGCATTGAACCAACGAGTTCTTTCAAGTAATCTGAACGAAGCAATAGCACAACCAGTCCGATAAAATATTATATATATGTGCAGGACTATTCCAAAGAGAACAGTGTAAAGGATTGTTTCTGTATTGAGCACTGATAGATATTCCGACTGTGCACGTTCTCAGCCAAAATAACAGTTAAATTTATCGTTTTAGATTAAGTGTATGGTAAATTTTCGTATTTTATTGTGCAAAGACTGATTTAACTGTTGTTTCGATGTTAAAAGTACAGGGAGACGGGATAAATATAATTTTCGTTCTGAATTATTGTAAAGAAGTCTTAGTACTATCGAGTCAATGAACAAAAAAAAAAACAAAATTCAATCAAGATTGAGAAGTGGGGTCTTGGAAAACCATGTGAAAGTAACTTGCAAAGATGGCAACAATGCCGAAACTCTGCTAACTAGATGACCATTTCTAACTCTACACACAGAGCAAGAATATATAATCCGCATGGAGGACAAAATCTCTGAATCTGAAGTCACCATTTCTGGCCAGCCCTAGGTTGTTATCAGCTGACCAAATACAGCTATCTTAAAAATAATCGAGCTTACTACCGGAAAACGATGAGAGAGTGTTCAAATTAACATGATTTGGTGATGAAGGGTCATTTAATTTTCACAAAATGATAAAATTCACATTGTGGATTCATCTTGGATTTTGTGATATGATTACTGAGTGGTCAAAGTTTAAAAAATGAACGCAAGTTTTGTTTTGTTTTCTTCTAAAGTATCAAAATCTAAGAACCCTTCCGGGTCAATATGAAATCTATGACTAAATCATGTTCAAATTGCTTGGTTTCAAAGTGTGAGTCACGAAAAACCAAACCCAGAACTCTGAACTGACAGTTCACAGGTGAGTGAACGTGTGGGATTGAGCCATTACCGCGGCAGTTCAGTCTTCGAACAGAGAATAAGAAGAAAAAAAAATGGCAGATATCGAGGAACGAAGGAGACCAGAGACCATTCATTGGCTAAACTGGACGGCTGGATTCTTTTCTCCAGAGAGAGAGTTACGTGGGTTTTTCACTCATGTAGAGAACCTTCCATAATGCACTTTCGACTGCGAGTACAAGTTGCATTTATATAATATATAATTTTTTTTAATATATAATTAATAATAAAAAATATTTAAATAAAATAAACTTATTATATTAACATAAATAATACAATAAAATCATTTTATTAACAAAAAAAAAATTCATTCATTAACAATAAATAAAAAGAATTAAATATGAATTATATAAATTTTTTTGATTACATTAATTGAAAGTAAAATTTATTTTTTATTTTTTTATTTATAATTAATTAAATTTTTTTTTTATTGATTGTATGATTCTGTTGTATCACTTATAATGACAGTAATAAAATTATCTTACTTTAAAATTTTCTCTTAATAATAATACTAAATATCTCAAAATCTAATAATAAAATATAATAAAATTTAAATCTTAAAATTATTAATTATATATTTTAATTATTTAAATAATAAATATCGTTTTATTTATAATACTTTATCCTAACACGTGTGAGTGCAATTTTTTAATGATTGAAAAATAAATTACAAATTAAATCACATCAGTCGATGCTTCATTTGGTGTTTTCGAGGATTCCAATATCTCTTATGAATTCAACATTCTAAGGAACTAAACACTCAGCAATATTTCAGCAATTAAAAATAAATCCTTATCTAGTTTCTGTTTTTCTTGCAAAATAATATTTGTATTTACTTAACCAAAATATTTCATATTATCACGAATATGTACCACTATAAATAAGTTAAAATTTATTGAAAGAATTATTCTTAAAAATCGATTAATTTCGTTACTTTAGAATAATACGTTCGACTTATTATATTCTCTAACAATCTAATTCCTAGAATTCAAGAACTTGGTTTTACAAATGCGTACCATTTTAATGCATAAATAAAATTTTTTGAATTAAAAAATAGTTGTGTTAATTTAAAATTTTGTTTAAAAATATGAATTAAAAATATATATTTTTATTTTATTTAAATATAAGAAATAATTTTTATATGATATACATTTTTCTTTTCATTTGGTTCCGAATGAACTTAGGAAAGTTCAATTATTTGAAAATTGTAAAGTTAATTTATTGTATAAATTAAAATATTTAACAGATTTGATATTCAATGATAGGAAATGAATAAATTTAACATAAATAATTTTTTTAAGTTAAAACTGCAGAACCATTCAAACAGTATTTTTTATTAAAATAAAAATTAAGAAATTTTATTTTTTAATTTAAAGAAAAATATTTTATAATGAGATTTAACTTGTAAAAAATAAACAAGTTAAATAATGTGAATTATTTGTCAATAAATTTAATTCTTGTTTCATGTCCAAAAACAAACAACCCCTTCATATATCAGGGAGTCGCAATTATTTATTTGAATTATATATTTTAAAATACAACCGATAAAATTTATAACAATAATATTATAAATCTTTGATATTTACGGTATTTACTAAACAATAGTACTAGATATATAAATTCTCTACAAATTGATCCAAACTAATATGATATAATCATATAATAGTGTTACTTGAATAAAAATATAAAATTAATATAATTTTTAATTTTTAATTTTTAAAAAAAATTATATTCCCAATATTATTATTATTATTATTATTTTACAAAATCAACAACAAAGTGGATATTGTGATTATCTTTCTAGAATGAAAGAAAAAGGTAACTCCAGTTATGTAAACCTGAAAATTAAAATATGTAACGTTGCTTTTGTTTGTGAGAGTTGTCAGTGTATTTTGTTGCCATAAATTCTTTAAAATTCTTAATCAATAAGAAGGTTCCGACTACTATTTCTTTGTCAGGATGATCATTAATTTAACTGCCACTGTAGGTTAGTTTCTGCATAATATAATTTACCCATTTATAAACAATAGCAATTAATGGTCAACCCACTATGCCTTGTACAAGTTCTCTACCCGCAGCCATTAAAGCTGTAACTCCCACAAAGCAATCAATTCCACAGTTCTTAATAGAATCTCTCCTTAATCAGCAACTATCATAATAATTAATTAACACAGTAAAATTATATAATTAATAAAATAAAAAAATTTATTATAAAAAAATTAATTTATAAATTTTTATATTATATTAATTAAATAATATAATTTACTTAATTTTTTTATTTATCGTTTATGAATAATAAGACCCATTTAAAATATTTTTTAATTATTATTAATAAATAAAATTTTTTATTTTAATAATTTAATGATATTGTATATCAGTAATGTGACATAATAAAAGGTTTCACTTAAAAGCTTTCTCAAAAAGTAATTTTTGGCAACAAAATGTTTGGTTGAGAAGAAAATAGGAAAGAATTGGGAAGATTTTGTATTGGATAATGAGATAGTTGACAGCCATCTCCACTTAACTCTTTCCAAATCTAGCTAGATACTAAATTTACCATTATTCCACAAAAAAAAAAACTAAAAAGAAATCATGGGGGTTTCCCTATAAATAGTCTCTCCATCGTCTCGCTTAACACAATAACAAGAACTATTTCTCCTCTCTCTTCTGTGCGCAAATTGATTGTTGTTAATAATGTTTGGTCGATCAACCACCATGGCTATGGCGGTGTTGGCCGCACTTTTTGTGGTATTTGTTTCCTTACTGTTTAGAGTTGTTTATGACACAGTCTCTTGTTACTGGTTAACACCAAGACGCATCAAAAAAATAATGGAAAAGCAAGGAGTGCGTGGCCCGAAACCTCGTGTTTTTACCGGCAACATCCTGGAAATGGATTCCTTAATCGCTCAATCAACCGCAAAGGACATGGATCATATCGATCACGACATCGTCAGTAGACTTCTGCCGCATCATGTTGCGTGGTCTAAGCAATACGGTATCCATTTTTTTTTTCCACGATCATTACATGTTTTAATGTTATTACAAGCTCGTGATTGATCAATATTCATGTTCTGTTTTTTATCTTGCAGGGAAGCGATTTATATATTGGCATGGGAATGAACCAAGGATCTGTATATTAGAAACTGAATTGATCAAGGAACTTCTGTCAAAATACAGCACAAAGGCAGGAAAATCGTGGCTACAACAACAAGGATCGAAACATTTTATTGGCAAAGGTTTGTTAATGGCTAACGGCGAGGATTGGTATCATCAACGCCATACTGTTGCCCCTGCGTTCAAGGGAGATAAACTCAAGGTAAATAACATTTATATTGTACGTAGTATGCGCTTACTTCACTTCCAACTTCGATAAACTTCTTCTTCTTTTTTTCCATTAGCGTGAAAATAATTTGGTTTGGATTTTTTCTTTTTCTGGCCCGTAGAGTTATGCTGGATACATGGTAGAATGCACTAAGAAGATGCTCCAGTCACTGCAAAATGAAGTAGAATCCGGGCAAACCGAGTTCGAAATTGGAGAGTATATGGCGAGACTTACTGCTGATATAATTTCAAGAACCGAATTCGATAGCAGCTATGAAAAAGGAAAGCAAATATTCCATCTCCTAACAGTTCTTCAACACCTTTGTGCTCAATCTACCAGGCACCTGTGCTTTCCGGGAAGCAGGTGAGAATTTTTTTTTTTATTTTTTATCAGAAATAATTTTCATGGCCGAGCTGAGATGGGATTTTTCTTGTATCAGATTCCATATTTTTCTATGAGCTTCGTGAACAATTTCCGTGATATTTCTTTTCTTTTGTCTAATCACTGTCAAGTTATATCTCCTTCTTGATCCAATTGACATGTGATTACTCCCCCTGAGAAGACATATTTTAACGTATTTTTCTCTTTTTTTTTTTGACAGGTTTTTTCCCAGTAAATATAACAGAGAAATAAAATCGTTGAACATAGAGGTCGAGAGATTGCTAATGGAAATCATACAAAGCCGAAAAGACTGCGTAGAAATCGGCAGAAGCAGTTCTTATGGAAATGATTTACTGGGTATGCTGCTTGATGAAATGCAAAATGAAAGAGGCAATGGATTCAACTTGAATCTTCAGCTTATAATGGATGAATGCAAAACTTTCTTCTTTGCTGGACATGAAACTACTGCTCTATTACTCACATGGACTATCATGTTACTAGCCAGCAATCCTTCCTGGCAAGAAAAAATACGCGCAGAGGTTAAACAAGTCTGCAATGGAGAAACTCCTTCTGTTGATCACCTACCAAAACTCACCCAGGTAAGCAAGAAATTAATGGATTATAATGTTTACCAATTTATGGTAATTTTTATTTGGTTTGTCTTTTTCTGTATTTTGTTGCTATGCAAAGTGGTATGGCCGGATACTAGAAAAAAGGGGTGTAGGGTCATTAGTCACCAAGCAACATGTCGCCATTACTTACTTTTAACCCGAAATTGTTATTTTAGCAAAACTTAGTCATACAAGAGCAGAACTGTGTTTTGGTTTTACAAGCTTGAAGCATGGTCTAATTTGAATAGAACATTAAAATAATATTTCACACTTTTTGTACAAGTGATGATTCCTGTAACAACCAACACAAGGAGTTGCTTGGGTCCCCAAATTTGATCCCAAATTAAGACCCTCAAATCTAAAATAAATTGTATGCTTATTGTTTATTTTTTAATCCAATATTAGATTTAATAAAAATTATATTTTAAGAATTTACCTAAAATTTTTGAAACTTATGATTGTGTTTTATATAAATAAGTTAGGAGTTAAAGAATTATTATAAAGTGATACTGATCTTAATTTTTTTCGCCTTTATACTCATAGAGAATTAGTTTGTTTTTTACTATGACAATGACCAACATGATGATTTGTTTCAAGGTCATCAGTTTATGTCCTTTAAGCCCAAAATTTAATACATAAAAATTCTACACGGCTTAGTTCATGGATCTCCACTTCATAGTATAGTCCAATTTTCTAGGTTAATAGCTTAGGGTATGCTCTAATTACAGGTCAAAAAACAAAGAATAACCAAAGTAATTAAAAAAAATTAGGGAACCCAATGATTAGAAATCTTTTAGCAGCCTAGCTGGTTATGAATATGTAAATAAAAAAAAATAAAGTTGTCCAAGGAGAGTTCAAGGACTTGGTATTGCCTTTGATATAATACTCTATAATTAGAACTCGAAAGCTGGAAAAGTCTACAGAATTATTTGAGTGCCATGAAAAGTTATGTAATTTAATTAATTTTAGACTTTGACTATCGAAATTGATAAAGTCTCTAATTTTGTTTTGTTTTTCACAGTTAAACATGGTCATAAATGAATCTCTGAGGCTATATCCACCGGCTACCGTCTTTCCGAGAATGGCCTTTGAAGATATTAAGCTTGGTGACCTCCTTATTCCAAAGGGGTTAGCAATTTGGATACCAATGCTTGCTATAAATCACAATGAAGAATTATGGGGTAAAGATGCAAAAGAGTTCAATCCAGACAGGTTTGCTTCAAGAACTTTCACCCCAGGCCGCTACTTCATCCCTTTCGCAGCCGGTCCGAGAAACTGTGTCGGCCAATCTTTTGCTATGATGGAGGCTAAGATCATCTTAGCTATGTTCATTTCCAGGTTCAGCCTCGAAATTTCAGATAATTATCGACATGCTCCTGTTACTGTCCTAACAATAAAACCCAAGCATGGCGTTCAAGTTTACCTGAAGCCCATAGATGCCTGAGACATGAGGATTTTGTAGCCGAGTTGTTAGAATGTTGTCATTAAAATAATTTCTTGTCTTGGGAGAAAGAAGTAATAATTCTTGTGCAGCGAAACTTTTTTTAAAAATGGGTTCTCATAGTTTGAGAATTATTTGATTTATTATTTCGTCATTGTCCTCCATATATATGTTCATACATACATACATACATACATACATACATACACATATATATATATATATATATATATATAATAGAATTCATAAGTAAAAGAAAGACGATCAAGTAGTTATTTGTCAAAGTTTCACTTATTCAATATAAACCTAAAAATTATCTGTGTTAGAAAATTATAGTGTTTATTACAAAGAGCAAATTTGTGACAGAATTAGAGTATAATTTGCTATTAAAAATAACATGTTAAGCATTTGATTATTGTATGTAATTAAATGTTTAGAATTTGATATGTGATAAGTTTTGTTGAGCTTCCACAGACATATATATATATATATATATCAGTAAAATAAAACTTGTAACTCCAAAATACTTCATTACACTTGTGTCTTCTTTTTTATTATTTACGAATATTTTTTACTACTTGATATAGTCGAATTCAATGCTTAAAGTACATGAATTGAATACTGATGACTGATAAGTGTCGGTATGCAGTGGTGGACGTGGGCAAGTCAACACAAACCACTGATTGAATTCTTAAAATTTGATAAAGTTCAAAATCTAATGAAAGTGATAGAGATGAAACAATATGAATTAATTAATTAAAAAACCAAAGAACCACCCATGGTGATTTGCTCTTTCGGCTATAAAATTAATGAAACAAAAAGTTGCTATTATATAGGTCAAATTAGCATGTAAACAGTGAAGTGTTTAAGCTTAAAGAAAGTGTGTCTTCTTTACTTTGATGCTTTATAACACTTTAAAATAACACATATATAGTAATCATAGTTTTATTCTCCTGAGTCCTATCTTTCTCATCAATTAAATTGCTTTTTAATCAAGGTGCTTATGGCTTTTAGAATATTAAAATTTGACAACTTAATCTGTGATGGATTCTTGTGCACCTCCCACTACGGCTATTTCTTCTTTCTTGACTTCAACCCACCATTAATTTTTACTTATTTGTTTCTCTTCTACTCTGTCTGTCACTGTTGTCCAATACACACTGATTCTGATAAATTGTTGTGCCTCACGAGCTCCTCAGTGAAAGGTTAAGATGAAATGTTCTTATTTTTATTACTATAATTGATATAATAAAATTATTAAATTAATAAAATAAAATAAATTTATTTATTAATAATAAATAAATAAAATTTAAAAATTAATTAATTTTTATTATCATACTAATTGAATGATAATTTTTTTTTATTCATCGTTAATGACACAAATTGAAAATATATTTAATAACATTAATTTTAAATAAAAATTACTAATTTGTTATTAATATTTAGTGTTTGTATTTTACAACAATTATTAATTTAAAAATCATCGCATCTTAATATCAAACAAAACTCAAATAGGCGATGTTTATTTTATAATTACTAAAATTTAAAATATGTTGATAATAGTTATATTTTTCCGAAATTATAAAAATATGCCAACTAAAATATTTAATAGATATTTATTTTTAGCGGACAATTAATGCTTATCATTTATCTACTTATTTATATCATACAACTAATGATTCTATTCTTCAACCATACACCCTTAAGTTGAATTAGAAGTAGAGTTAACCAAAATTTCCCAGAATAGGTAAAACATATGTGTGAATACTTGTATAAATTTAATTAAAACATAGACGACTCTGCTCCAAATCTACTCTTAAATTCTGGTTAATAATATTTTTAATTTAATTTAAAATTAAAATGTGAGAACTTAAAAATTACGATTGTTTTATAATAAAAATATCATTTTTGAACATAAATGAACAAGTAGTCAAGAAATAATAAATTTTAAGCAAAAATAAGTACTTTACTTAATTTTCAAAGCATAAAATTTTTAAATATTTAATAATTATTAATTATTAGTGAAAAAAACCCCTTTTTGCCAACGAATTTGTATTTAATAATTTTATTTTACAAAAAATAAGTTTAATATCGATTAATTCCATTCACTAAATTGTTGGAATAACTAAACCAAGGACTATTTTTCCTGCTATGCATGCGAAGTGTGAAACATATTGTGACCAATATGCAAAGAAAAATAACAAGGCAAACGAACGCTAGTTGTGAAAGGAATTTAGGGAAGACAAGGCAAGGCATAATAATCAACCATTTGAAATTGAAAGTAGGAAGCACTTTTTTCTACAGCACATCGTCTAATGATGGAATTGCATTAACCCTCTAATTCATCATTACAAAATAAAATTATTAATTTAATTTAAATAAATATACATTAAATTAGTAGATAATATTAAAAATATTTAAATTTTTAATTATTTAGTCGCCCAAGATGCACAAAATTGCTTAAACTTGCCATTATACATATAAATATAAATAAATTATAAAAGGAACACTTCTTGGGCAGCACTAACACCCATGAGTACTAAAAGAGATTATCTTATAATTATGGTTATGATTCATGATTAGACTTAAATTTATTTTTATATTATATTTGTAAATTTATTTATAATTTGTATGCATGTGTATGTACACACATATATTGTTATATTTTAAAAAAATTTATAATTAATATAAAATATTTTTTATAAAAATTTAAAATAAAATTAAATATTTAATATTTTAAATTTTTATAAAAAAAAAAAATTTTAAATTAACAATAAAAAAATTTTTAAAATATATTACTAGATACATGTACCATAATTAAACCCTATATTTGGATTCTCTCTCTCCTCTTGCACGAGTGGGTATCATATTATTATCACAAAGAAAGAAAGAAAGAAAGCCTGGCTTACAAGGAGAAGAAGAGTCAAAGCAAGATAATGACCATCTTTTCAAGACCCTTATAATTAATTAATTAAGTTCTTTATAATAATTTTTTATTAATTAAAATAAACTAAATATAGTTGTAATATTAGGTTTTAATAATTATATATGCTCCACCACCACCGCCACCTCCACCTCCACCTCCACCACACCACCATCATGATTGTCCCGCCATTAATAATTTTCTGTTTTAAAGAAAGAAATTAAAAGCTATTAAATATTCTTAAAAAAGTTGTGACTGAGTTTTCTGAGATTAATCTAATCCTAATCGGTCTTTGTTAGATATGCACTGTACAGGTCAAGTGCCTGACTATTATTACACACTTTATATATATATATATATATATATATGAGGTGCCTGGTGTGTAAGGTGTTCTCTTCTCCTAACTCCTCGCACTGTCTTTTCAATTTCGAATTTTCAAACAATGGACCTTAGAGTTAGGCTAGCAAGTTGGGAAACTGCAGGTAACTATGCTTTACAATTAGAATTTTGGTAGTTCTATCAGCAATCCATGATAATGTATGAATTCATATACACCAAAGTCATGAGATCGAGATTTTCTATGAGACCAAACTATCATTCCGTTGGGAAATTTTTGAACTACACATCATTTTAATGGCTTCACTGTTCTATTTACATTTATATATATATATATATATATATATTCAAATGTGAGAAACAGAAACCTGGAAATCGATTTGCATGAACAGAACTACCATAAAAATGGCATGGCATGGCAGCCACCACTCTCTTTTATAAACATATTCGTTCAGTCATTCATTTTCTTGAAAAAAATTTAAAAAAAAAAATCCAGCCGTATTCTTAATAGTGAATCTATACATATAAACAAAACCAACCCATTAATTTGAAACTAGAGATAATGAATGACTTGTCATGATTTTGTCTCGTTAGATAGAGGGAAATCTAAATGAGTAGCATCTTTGTTTGAGTGGCGTGCGAGGAATCAGGTCCAACCTGTCAGCTAAATCTCTAGGATTTTCCCGGAAAAGTTTTGATTGTCTTTGGATTCGGGAAAATTATTTATATATAATTCATGTTTTGATTGTTTAATTAGTCTAAGCAAAATTAATTTATTTAGCATTAGGAAGTTTCCACACCTGTAAGCTACAGTTATTTCTATAACTTTGTCTATCTTCTAACATTCAAAATTCGCCATTGAAGTATTCTTTAATCCTGAATTTAAGAACTTGTCTGCTATAGGCCTGTGAAATCCTCTACATCCATTAACCCATTAAATTTAAAATAAAATAAAAATGATCAGGAAAAAAAAAACAACTCTTTGTATAAAATCAATTTATACATAATCATTTTAAAATTTTTTAAAAAAATTAATAATCCAAAGAAATCATCCAATTTAATAAGTTAATGGCATGTATTTCACAGCTTAAAAGTTTAACAAAACAAATTCCTTTGAATATCATTTATAACAAATTTAAATTTTGTTTAAAATTAAAAGTGTCATAATTTTTAATTTATTATTTAGCAACAAAGGAGGTTAAACATGAATATAATTTTGTTGGTAGGACAAAATCTTCCTTTTACATTTCCATTTCCTAGTACATGTATAATTTTGTTGGAGAAACTATTAGCAATGCAAAGAGGATTCGCGGATGTCCAACTCACTAAGTATTATATATATCACTACAGCCTGAAGCTGTGGAGTACTGAGTGCACGGTGAACTCCATGAGCAATTCCTACTTATTCTGTGCGTATACAGATGAATTTAGGACCACTACTTCCAATAGCTGGAAGAATCCCACAAGTATATTACATTCACAATCAACTTCCACCCTGAACTTAGTGCCCATGGACATGAGATCAACGTCCGAAATCAATTGATAGTTAAGTGTTAAAATGATGCATTGTCTCTTTTAGTAAACAATCCCAAAGAATACCAGTAAGCATAATGAATGGTTTATGGTTGACTTCTCAAGCTGTATATGGTTGGTTTTAATGGTGATTGAAAAGACCCGACATTCAAAGAAGAGGAAGAAAAAGTAAAAGAGTAAATGGTTGATAATGTGGAACAATATATATGTATCCAGGAGATTAGAATGGAGTATAAATGCTGGGCGTGGAGGAGCATGATTACTTAGTGTGCGTTTCTGATAGAAATTTAAGATTCAAGAAGATGGTGCCACCGCCGTAAGAGAAAAAGAGAGCACTTAGGAAACCAAATTGCGTTGGAATTAATCACTTTTTTGACCTTACAAGTCCCCAGATTCCTGTGACACAAGCTTGGGTTTCATTTCATTTTCATATTTAGGGTGTGGGGAAAAACAACAGAGAAACCATTGAGATTTGTGGTTGCTCTAAATGCAATCTAAATGACTGATGCCCACAGAAATTCAAATGCACGAGTGAAATGCTGACAAGAAGCTCATCAGTTACAGTTGATAACAACTTTCTTCTGTGTCTTGCCATTGGGATAATGCAAGTGACATCCAACAAGAGTTTCTAGTCTACAGTTTAAACATGAAGGCCCAATGAAACAATGTTATGATAAAAACATAGCCAAATTTGAAGTCGGCAAAAGCAAAAAGTTTTGAATATAGAACTTTGATTGCATGGCTCAGAAATTTCAAATGATAAATCGACCAATGGAACATGGTGATACTTGCTGTTGTGATGTAAGTGTTTAATTTGCAATGCATTTGTGATTGTGGATGACAAATTCTAATGGTTGCTTTTTCATGGAAAATTGAGTTAGGTATATAAAAGCAAACAAGATGAATATTTGAACAGAAGTCTCCACCAACCATAATTCTTTTGACAAGTGAGTCTCAAGTGGGAAAAGCGCTTCTCTTATTCAGGATGAAAAATGCAATGAGCAGTAGCAGTAGTGTCCATTTCGAATGTTATAACCCTAATGGATTTCTCAGAATTATAGGCTTCTTATCCATCTCAGGATATTGCTACTGCATGTATACAAGGGGTTATGTAGACCTTAAATCTTGTACTTTTCTGTACCATTTGCATAATTTGTTTAAAGCAATGTCCACCATTGACTGCAAAAGTGCTTCTGGTTGCTGTCCTCATTACCAAAGGTCGTAGGTTGGCCACAACTTAGCCGCATGCTTTATGTTATTTTAACATTGAACAACACTATAAACCCTAACCAAAAGTTGAACAAAACCACGCAAGTGGACTTAGAACAATTGAATGAGCAGTTGACAAACGTAAATTGTCAAATAGAAGTAAATATTGACTTGTCTGTACAATGAACCAACAAGAGACGGAAAGAGATTTAACACAACTTAATTCATGGGGTTGGGCTGTAGAAGATGGTTACAATTTTGCTCAAGAACGCACAACATAGCCGAACATATTTGGTAAATTGATCATGTGATAGTGTAAAGAATCTCTAACATTTTGTGGGCTAATACACCATCTATGATCGTCAAAATAAGAAACATGTTTGCATGTTATAGTACAAAAATTGCCTACATCAGAATCAGTAAGGGTTCGTGCCTTGTTGTGCACTGATGTTGTAATGACCACTTGGCGGCAGAGCAGTCATATTGGGATATGCCCCCTGCTGTGAATTCATCGGGTAGGAACTTTGCTGAGCATTTATGTTTTGGTATGGGCTTTCCTGCGAATTCAAGTTCTGATAGGAGATTTGTGGGGCACCCGTGTTGCGATAAGAGCTGTGTGGAGCACCTGAGTTTTGGTACGAGCTTTGCTGTGCATTCATGTTCCGTCCCGGAGAAGTCAAGAAGGACTGATAAATATTATGAGCAGCAGTCAAATGCTCAGAAGATCTGCTGATATCAACCATGCACTCGGAACCACCAGATTGAGGATTTTGAAGCTTAACCCTGGCTCCACCAACCTAGAATACAAGGCAAAATTAGCAATCCATCTGCAATTTTTAGTTCTGAACATCCTATAACTATGCATTTCTGTAAGAAAATCTAAAATTTATGAAAACCTCGTATGTGAAATTTCATCTAATACTCCAACTCAGATGTTACACAAAGTGTAGAAACAATTATAAGCATCTTGAATTTGAAACAGCTGAAAAGGAGCCACTGGATTGTAGCCACCAGTATAAATTAAAACAAAAGGTGCATAATGAATAAAACATCCAGGATATTAATTAGATAACCATTAGCTCATTCAGTTGCAAGAAATCTCTAATTTCATGGGAACCGAATGCCTCCTATTAGTTGAGTGGCTAGATTCAGAACACTAAATGCACAGAAAATTGTCTGCAACAGACCACAATGAAAGTCTTGACTGACAACATTCACACACCATGGGCCCATGGTGCGTACTGGAAATATATACAACCGCCAGGCTAAAGCAGAGATGTAAAGTAATAATTCCACTCTCCGGATATCTCTGCCCTAGAATAATGACTAAAACATGTTCTGCAAGTGAACCTTGATAAAAAAATAAAAAAAAATATAAAAATAAAGAGGTATAGCATCTTAGTCACTTAGAAGTCCAGTGTATTTACATCAAATTTCTTATCTGTCTATAAGAACAAAGGTAAACAAAATACCTCACCAAAATTGGAAATATTGCTTCCCCTAGTTCCCATGACTGAACCGACTGCATTGTTAGGAATCCTAGCCTCCAAAGCACTGTTCGTATTCAGATACCTGAAATGTTTGTAAGATATTACACTCAATCACAGCATTTGAACAAGCTATTTGCAATAACTAGTACCTGGCAGCAGCCGGACGAACAGGATAACTCGGAGGTTCATAGTCATATCCACCCTTCAAAAGAACATTAAAATTATTTTAGTTACCATTGGTCAACAAATATTTATTACAATCTTAATCACTAAATAGATCAAACCAGTTGCAAGGAGTTTAAATAAATCACCAGAAAACGACAATTAATCATCAAAATGTCAGACATACTAAAACAATAACATTATAAGTTTTTTAAGGGTTTTTTTTTTTTTTTGGGAAAACAGAACAATTCCGATAACAGCAGTCTATTTGCAATGATCTATCCCAAGAAAGCCTTCTAGAAAATAAATCAGTGGAAGGCAGCACATCATTTTAGCATGCTAATTGATTGATTATTGTACTAAATCATGGGTAACAATCAACCAGAAATATCAGATACATACCTATTAAAAGAAACTTGGGACACAAATTATTTAAAGCTTCATATCAATATTACCAATGGCTACCATTTAATAGCAGAAGTCTAATACAAACCCAAAGGGAAAAAATCCACCAGAATAAGTTAGAAGAATAACCTATCATCTATAAGTATGACCCTAACAAACGTAAAGGACCCCAATGTGTTACCAAGTTGTTTATCCAGATTCAGTTACACTTGTATTACAAAAATAAAAAAGAAGCACGTCATAATCTAAAGTGTGTTGCAGCTATCACAAACACTGAGTAGATAATTGCATGATTGACAGGGTTAAGACCAAAAAAAAAAAAGGCAAGTACTTGAAATTAAAAGACAAAAAGCAAAAATTTGAAAACAAATACCCTGAGAGGTTCATATCCACCAGAAATGCCAGCTCCCACTGGACCAGATGACGGGGGTCCTCTGCCTGGCAAGCTTCCTGCAGTGCTCAATCGTTGAACAGGCCCAACCAAAGCAGGTTCTGCTCCAACATTTGCATCTCTCAAGGTTCTTACCCTTAGTCTTGATGAAATCTCTGCCAATGCATCTTTAGCAACACCAAAATTTCCCGATATCTGAATGCTCAAAGCAGGGATTAATTTAAATAATTGCAATGCTGAATAAAAGAATAAATTAAACTTCTTAGTACCAGCAGAATACGGAATATCAATATTAAATGCGTTGTGCAGCCATATCACCTGTACAAGCTCTTCATCCTCAGAAGCACACTTAGGCTTATCATCTTTAGAGTAAACACGAATATCTGCCTGGGTTCTCCTTCTCATCTCATTGATGACATGACCACCTTGCCCGAGAATGCAGCCAACCTTACTTGATGGAACTAGAAGTCTAGTAGTAGTTGTACCTTTCTCAGAAAATTCACTTGTTTTGTTTTGAAGCTGAAGAATTGCATCAATGGTTTGTGATCTTGGGTTCCAAAGCCCCTGAAACAATATCCCTACAATGATCAAAAACTATATGAAGTAAAAGGTGGAGATGTAGTAATGTCTAAAAAGAAAAGAAAAGATATGGACCTCAAAAGCAGAGACGCGAATTATACGTTCATCAGATTCAGTTGATGCATCCTCAACATGGACACTAGCACCAGTCTCCTGCTGTAGCTGTTTTACATTAAAACCACCCTTGCCAATCACTCCACCAATTTTCCCAGCTGAGCACAGAATTTTCATTGTAAACTCAGCTGAAGCTTCTCCTCTTTGTCCAGGAGGACCACCATTAAAGCCACCTGGTCCAAATCCAGAGGGCTGGTCATCATAACCCCCCATCCATGGCACAGGTGGCATACCATGGGAACTAGAATTCCGCGGGGGCCATGCTGATTTTCCTGGGGGATGCATGTTTGTCATAGAAACAGTAGGAGGAAAACTTTGACCCCCATAGGCAACAGGGAAGCTTGAGGGAGGTTTGTCTTTGCGTGGATTCTGATGCAATAGAGTGGACACTGCATAGAGAGCCCTCTTTGCTACATCTGGTTTTCCAGTTATCTGCAGAAAACCTAAAACAGTCACACTTACTGGGAATTGTAAGATAAATCAAAGTGGTCCATAACAATTCTCTCAAAATATACGCACTTCATGAGCCAAGCCACGAACGAATTTAGAAAGATGCCAAAACCATATAGCTAAATTTTTAAGAATATAGCATTAACAACATTCAATTACACCAGGTTCACTTTCACAATTGTTGTTTGTGGTGCAAACATAAATTTGTACATACCAATTCAGAATCAGCCAGGAAGCAGCAAAAGGTTCATAATCTCATCAGAAATGATTCAGAAACAATAATGGCAAGAGATACAAATGACTTCACAAATGAGGTTTTAAATAAACTTCTTTGAACCCCAGATATACTGGTGAATTTCTGGTTGAAAGTTGTAGAAACTGAAGACATTGTGAAACTACTTGAGGGTGGTCAGACTAATAACCAGTCCTTATTATAGCATCCAACACAGTATTCAAAGAGAAGAGCTTATGAGGTAGCTGGAGTTATCCCTCAAACACAAACTTGAGACTTGACATTTAGGTTTAAAACTTCAGAAAGATAACTAAACCACAAGTCAACAATTGAAGACAACTCAAAAGACACTATCAAAACCTTCAACTCCATGCATTTAGACTCAACCAACAAACTAGTTGATCTGAACACTTATCATGGTCTTGACAGGATAATCCCTTGCCAGTGTAAATTTGAAGAAACTTCATGAATTATGTCATTTAAAATTAGCTTAACATACAAATATTTCAACGAAGAAATTCAGAATATGCGACAACATGACCCCCTATAACACAAACACACACAGAGAAAAATAACAGTATACTATATTTAACATACTTTACAAAGATACTCAAACCTGGAAAATAACTCCCAATCATGACAGCCGGGCCAATTTACTAACAGATAATATCATGCAGTGGAACATATTTATTATCAAAAAGAGGTCAAAACATTTTAAATCTTGATTATGGTATATTTGTTTAAAACCATGGGGAAAATCAAATCCATCTCTGTAAATGACACATTAATGCTGCATTTAGCATCAAGATTCCAGAGAGAGAATCACTGTATTGTATCCAGACACACGTATCCATTTATCCATCTACCGACCATGACTGCTGGATGGATAGCAACTTGGTCCTCCTTGAGAAATCATGAAATCTTAGAATAAAAAAGGCATTTTGGAAATAAACTGAGACTACACCTTTTGCT
Organism: Swietenia macrophylla; assembly: GCA_032401905.1. Lineage (NCBI taxonomy): Eukaryota > Viridiplantae > Streptophyta > Magnoliopsida > Sapindales > Meliaceae > Swietenia > Swietenia macrophylla. The sequence goes on along the minus strand of CP135578.1, from coordinate 3,103,527 downwards.
ATCAGTGATACAAGTTCCATTTGCAAAAGCTTGTTTAAGAATCACCTCGCCTAAACTCAAAAACCACAACTGTTACCTCTAACAAAACTAAATCCATAAAAGAAAGTTTTTCAAGAGTTAGAAATGGTGGACCAAAAGTGACTGCTAAGCATGTGCCAAAACTAAGTCCACAGGAAACATAAGATAACTATACAAGGCAGTAAGCTCCAACATAAATGTTGGTTGTGGTTCAGCTATCCAGTTCCTAAATAATACAAATTGAAAATCAAGTCTAATAATTATCTCATGCTATCAGCATCAGGAAAGCTTATAAAACCTTTCATAAAAGGGGACAAAAAAAATCTACAGAAACAAGATATACATTCTCAACAAGTATAGACTTAACAACTGAGCAAGAAAGAGCCTATATTGAGAATTTCACAACTCATATCAAACATAGAAAATACAAGAGTTATCACATCAGCCTGACATCACACATATCTTGCCAATTTCCCAACCATGAGCCTAAAACTCAACTAAAGAAACCTGTACAAGACCCATATAATCAAGCAAACACTTCATTGCCATGTAGAATGAAAAGATTATTGTCTTACATTGTTCTTGTAGTTATAATTTTGGCACAGGTATTGGAACAAATTTTGCCCATTGTAGGTCATTTTATCTTTAAGAAGCAATGAACTGCCCAAGTCTAAACGTGCTCACTAGGGAACACTTTAAGAAAAATAGCAAATTCTTACATCAAAGGCTTCATGGCACTGATAAATCAATAAGGTAGACAAGGAACTAGATATATTACCTGCACCAGTTCATCAGTGCTCATAGCACAAGGAGGAAGATGATCAGACGGAAGCACACGTATGTTTGCACCTGTCTCACTTCGTAATCTTTGTATAACATCTCCTCGTTTGCCTAAAAGACATCCTACCATATTGTTTGAAACAAGAAGTCGTGCGGTAATAATATTGTTTTCATTGTCATCGTCAGATGTCACTCCACCAAAAAGATCTTCCTCAATAATTCTGTCATGAACTTTCAGAAGAGCATCTTGGGCAGCACAGTGAGGATCCATGGACTCCTTTTCAGTCTCAGCAGCTGATTCCTCATCATTCTTTAGTTTCCTAGAAATTTTTGTAGGAGAACTATATATAATAATTACTCTCTCCTCCGAACCAGGAACAGAATCAGCAACTGTGATCTTTGCCTGGGTCTCTTCCCTCAGGGCTTTGACTATGTTGCCACCCTTCCCAATAACACCACCAATTTTCCTAGAAGGGCAAAGTATGCGATAGACAGTGTCAGCAGGTTGATAACTCCCCAAAGGTTGTTCATGGCTAGAATTGTTCCACTTTCCTTTCTTAATGATACCTCCTTTTCTCTTGAACTGGATGTTCGGCCGTTTCTTGGAAAAGTTCCTCTTATTTACGTCCATAATGATAAAAAAGAAATCTGCAAGTACAATAAATTCGTGGAAGGGCAACCTAAGAAGCAATATTACCCAAGAACCAAAATGCAATGAATACGTAATTAAGGCTTATTCCGTATACACATATACTGCAAGTTCATTGACATTAACACTTACTCAGTATAGTAAAATGTAACATAAAAGAATGAAATATATGATTAAATAAGGAATAAATGAACTGGGACTAAGAAAATCTTAGAATTCCATCTACGCATTTTGTTATTTCTCCATCGAATATCAAATTTACCTCCAAAGAAAAGAAACATAAACTATGTCAAATTTGGGAACAAGAAAGGGTTGCAAACATTTAGGCATTGGCTACAGCTTAGTGGACCAAATAATGAAGCAGACAATGAGCTGGCATGCAGTATGGAGTAACTGTTTACTTTTATCTGGTAAAGCAACTATATGAGTAATATGTATTTTTCAACCTCATTATAAGATAACTTTCTACAGATCCATTCCTTACATTATGTAAGATAATCTATTGTTAAGAATTTAGTTAGCACTACAATATAACCACTTTAAATTTACGTGTGGACCAGACCTGAAGATTATTACAGGATAGAAAAGCAAAGCATTTCAAAGTGTTCAAAGAACTGAACTGCTAAACAGAATTGTTATTCATCCGATACCTATCACTGCCTAACATCATGCATAGGTCTTTTTCCCTACTTCTTTATTAAAACTCATGTAAAAGAGACTCCAGGGAACAAGCAAGTACACGTATGCAGAAAAATAGAAAACAGAATAGACCATAATGTTAAGACAGAACAACATCACAGCAATGAAACCATTACTCTACTTGGCTAATTATGGCCAGATGAGTCTTGTGGGGCAAATTTGCTCAAATTCTAAACAAGCTGTAACATTATATTATCTTCCATATTCATCATCTATTGCATTAACTAAAAGGAAGGTTAAGCTGAGTACTGGTTTAAGAAACCCAAAGCACACAATTACCAGCATCCACAAAAACCCATCCTTCCAAATAAGGGGACCTCATTTTTCTATAGAAAAAGGATAAAACATCCTTAAAGATGTGCTATCTACGTTCTAACATAATACACGCGTCAATGGTTGCAGGCGTTTCGCACTCAGATAACTCACCGCGTATGAGTGATTTTCACACACGGCATTCTGGCTCAACTCGGCACTGGAGAGAAGCCAAACGCTAAAGATGAACTAGTATATTACTCCTCGAATAAATAAAGCTAAAGAATTTTTAAAAAAAGAAATTAGCAACAAGTTACCCACTCAAATCTAGTTCCTGCTATTATTCATCATTACAAAACAAGAATAAGGGATATAAATTCACAAGAACGGAAAAAATGAATGACAACCTTAGCTTTTAAGAAGTATTTGCAAATCAACACTACAATTACCATGTATAAAGTCTGTACAAGCTCCAGTTCTACCATTTAAAAATTGAAATTCAATCATTTTCAACAAAACCAACCAATTTTGACACAAGATCATAAATTGCGAGGAAATTCAGCTTCAAGACTTAAAACATGAACAAACAACAGAAACTAGGGTTACTGAGAACGTCTGCTCTTACGTACCTGACCCAGAGGGAGAGAAGAATTAAAAAGAAATGAAACTGATCGAATGGATTTGAATTCAAGAAGAGAATCAAGATTTAGCGGGAGAGATTTAAAGTTAGGGAAACACTGATTGCCTCTTGCTGGTGCGAAGGGCGCTGGCGCTCTCCATTTGAGAGAAGGAGAGAGAGAGAGAGAAAGAGATCTCTGGGGATTCCAATACGGCTGTCAATTTTTTATTTTTCTTTTCAGAATTTTTGTTTGGGTGTATTACAGCAATAATGAGAATGGGCTGGCCCGGAATATTTATTGGGCTTTCGGATATGGTATTACTGAGTACACCTCGTACGTGTGGGCTAATGGACCCTATGAGACCATGTCGGCCCCAAACGTAGTCATAATGTCGTTTTAGATTCATTTTTCACGTTTTTCCAAAGAATTTTAATTATCTAAACAAAAATTAATTATTAATTTATAATTTTTTTTAACGAATTTTAATTATATAAACAAATTTTTTTATGATTATTAAGCTGCTAATGGTCGGTCTTAAAATAATTATTTGTACCTTATGTTTTTGTCACATCAAAACCGTCCATTTTAATAATAATAATAATAATAATAATAATTAAAATTTAGAAAATTAACACATTGTTTTGAGGCTTTCTGTGATTCGCCCTATTAATTTACCGTCTCTATTCATGTAGCCAACCACCAACGCTTGTACACTACACCTCGCCCTCCATTAAAAGAACCCAAAATTTAAAAAATATATATAGAACAAAAATGAAATTACAAAATTAACCACAACAAGGACAAAATTCACATCTCTTCACCGCCGAACTGAGCCGCCAAAACTGTAACCATTTACTCTCCGGCTTCTTTCGTTCGCTTACGCTGGAGAATCAAGCCCAAACTTCACCTCACACGTGTCGCCCTCGCACGTCCCGCAAGCTTCTACCTTTCGTTTCTTCACCGGCACCACCTGGTTTGCGCGTGGCACCACCGGTTTGAACCCCAGGGTGAGCTCCAGTCCTAAACCGAGCTCACCGCCGCAGCAATCCTCAGCCACTCGTTCATCCGGCTTGGTGGTGGACTCCGGCTCCGCTCGGAACAACAGGGAAGCCGCATCAGCTGTCTCCACGGACACCATGCTCTCGCTGTCCTTACTCTCATTCTCGACAATCGCTAACTCGGACTGGTGACTCAGCGAAGATTCGTGGCTCGTCGATCGGTTCACCTCCTCAGCACAACACTTCACCTCAACGCACCGGTCCCGTTCGTCGACGGAGATAAGATCAGTTTTATTAGCTTTAGGCTTCACAACTCGCTTGACCCGGCACCTCGTCTTGACCCGGTCAACTGACGCAGCAGAGTTCTCATCTTTCGATACGTGACGAATATCGTACGCTTTCAACGGCGGCCCCTGGCCGATCGCCGCCGCTTCAGAATTGATCGGCGTGATCGGCGTCCCTTTCAGCACAGCATCCACGGCGGCTTGGCAGAGTTGCCAGCTGCCCGACCACAACAACCCAACCGAACCGTAAATCGGGTTCACTATCCTCCCGCATGCCTCGTATAACAAAGACCTGAAAATTGCTGCATCAAAATGAAAAGACGCACAAAGAAGAAAGGTCAGTGATTTCCGATCTCCACTTATAATCTCCAAAACATTCCAACAAATTTAAGGTCGTGAAACCACACTAACCAGGACGAAGGTGTTCCGGTCCAGCGTTGATGAGATTCATGAGACCAGCTCGGCCGTAAAACTTGGCCAAAAAGACAGTGGCGTTAGCCTGAGACTCGGGGCTTTTGATCCACTGCAAGCAAGGTCGAATACTACAATTTTCACTACAACCTTTGCGGAGAACCCGACAACCATTACAACTCATACGCATTTTGCCTTAAAATCGTAGTAGACTGAAGATCCAGAGAGAAGGAGGAGGAGGAGAAAATGAAGCGAGGAAGTGAATGGTTTAGGAGAAGGAAGTGTTTATTTAAGAGAAGAAGGGGCTGCCGGGTTTTTCAGGTTAACTCTGCGGACGCAGTTGTTTTTATCTCCAAAACACTGGTTTCCACATTCAAGGAGGAATAAGGGATATTAGGCTCCAGCACTCTGGATTGAGGCGCGTGTGCCTAACTCTCCAGTTCTGGGCACATGTTTTCTGTAGTGATTGGGGGCGTACTTTGTGTACTGTTACATTGCGTGACAGGAAAAAGTTACAGAAACTCTATGTTCTGAAACCGATGAAAACAAGTTCGCCATTTCTGTGTACAGATTTGCCTCACCTCCTCCTTTAAATTACGTTTCTCAAATTCCGTGTATATATTCTGAATTCAACCGGAAATAATCAAACTCTTCTTGTTTTAACGGTGGGTAAGTTTCTTGCTTCAAATTCATTGAATATTGTCGACATTCAATTTAATGTAATATTAATAGAGTTGAACGCATTAACTCAGTTATAATTTATATAATTTTATAAAAAATTATAAATTAATTAAATTTAATAATTATTAATTAAAAATTAATTTATTTTAAATATATTAAATTAAACATACATAATATACGAGTAATATTTAATATTTTAATAATTTAAAAAATTTTATTAAAAAATATTAAAATACATAATATTTAACATTTTTTTAGTGCTATGAAAGAAAATTTTAAAAATTAATTATCAACTAAATTATTTGTTAGTCGAATTTTTTAATAAATATTCACTAATTAAGTAATTAGCCTTTATAATATAAAATTATATTTATATTGAGTTGGCCAGCTCAAAATCGAGTAAAGAAAGCAGGAAGGTAAAATGGGAATACTGCAAAGAAAGGACAACTGGAGGAAAAGGTTGAGCAGCCATGCAAGTGGGTCCAAAAAATATGAAAGGAATCGAAGAGCGCGTGGCATCGACGGAGAGGTGTCAGAGTGCGGTCGAATCGCCACATATCGGGGGTTGAGACGGGCCCACGAGGAGGCCCCGGTTTAATATAAAAAATTAAAAAAAATAAAGCTCCGGGTTTTCGGGAGGTATAGTGTGAATTAGTTCAAAACCACTCGTAGACAAAAACCGGTTGCCGGTTTCCGGGTTTGGTTTTCGGGACTGTGGGCGCACTACAAGACCAGTTGGCCAGCGGTTTTGGAGGTCTTTGTTATTGAATGCTTATCCTCTAAGACCCATCCCTGAACTTGGATTAGTCCTTTAATTTATCTGTTAAGTTGTTCTTAATCTAAAGTGGACTACAAGATTAGTGCAAGTAATCTATTGGCAGACAATAACTCCGCCTTGTACCTCATAAATTAATCAATTTGTTTAATTAGTAGTTAAATTTGACATTTCTACCTTATTTTCTTCGCATTAATAAATTGACTAGTGGAGCTAGCCACCTGAATAATGAACAACTTCCCCAAGATTTTGTGATATGCATAAAATATTCTGAATACTTGATCGCAATAGACCATAGAAAATCATTTACCTTGCAGGTTTAAATATTTTTAAACTCTCTAGTTATTTGGCATGATCATTTGGGTAACTTTGCCTTGGTGTTATCATGTACACAAGTTTGGATATGGATGGAAACAGCTTGGAGCATTGGAATTTGCAGGAGAAGAGTAGGACAGACAGAGCATGAAACCAAAATTGACAGCCATTGCCATCTTTATTTTAGTTGTTTTCATCTTTATTTAGCATCAAACTGCGTAAAGATTTTGAATGCCTGCAAGCAAGCTTCCCTAACCGTCTTATATGCGAATAGAGCCCTTGTTTATTTATTAGGGCTTGTTTACTACAAAATAATAAAGGATTTCTTTAATTAGTATTTTATAAAAATTCAGGGACCTATCTGTTAATCTCCCAATTATTTACCCGCCCAATAAATACATAATTAATTAATTAATACAAAAAGACAAAAGCGAAGGGCTGGAAAGTTCTGAAGAAGGGTGGACAAGTGGAAGAGGAATAGAAGAAAATTGGTGGAAATAGCATGCAAAATGTGGAAGCAGCGCGTGGCAAACACGTCCAGAGTTGTCAGCGTGGGAATCTCAAGGAAAACGCCACGTCACCTCTCGTGTCCTGATCCCTTCTTGGTTTGACGCTCCAGGTTTTTAGGAAACCTTCTCAAGACAACATCACATTTTGGAATACTGCCTTTGTCTAAAACCTGCGGCTTGTTCGCTGGTTTTCTTAATTCGTAACTTAATACGCGCCCACTTTCCCTTGGCGGCTATCCATTCGTCAGTGGACCGACCCACCGACTACTGCTTAATCAATTACCTCTGATATTCAATTTTTTATATTTTAAATTTTATATTAATTATTTTAATTTTTATAATTTATATTTTAATTTTAAAATTATATATTTTAAATTTTATATTTACAAAATGTAAATTCTTATCTTAACTCTTATCCTGGACCTTGCTTTGCTTTAATTGAAAAATTACATATAATTTTTATGTGTTTGAAACTATTTAAAACGTGGGCAGCTACCAAACAATTGGAAAACCATTATCAAACTTTCCTCAAATGGGCAATGATCATGTGTGCCTTATTTTTAATGTTGTTTGTTCACAGATTCATCCCCCCAAAATTATTCTTCAGCTAATCAAGGAGCCAATTGGGTTTTATAAAATGGACAACATTGATTGGTTGGATTGAGAACCTAATGACCTAATAAATGGACTAAATTGGATTGATCAAAAATGGCCACATTGATTTGTTGGAGAATCTAATTAGTTTGTGTCATATGGTTGACATCCTTAGCTACCCGCATTCTAAAAGAGTTAGTCAAACTATTTTTAATTTAATTGTTCATGCATTTAGAAGGACCTATGGTGTCTTTTAACAACTTAGGATTAGGTAATCATGTTCTATTCATAACTTAAATTATACGAGAAAGAGTTATAAAAATATCATATGTTACGATCTTAAATATTTTTAAAATTAAAAATATAAATAAATTTATAATTTTAAATTTTATTTTTAAACCAAAAATAAAAATATAAACAAATATATGAGTATATAATTATATTTTTTTATATATTTATTGGATCAATTCTACATTAAGTATGAGATTAACATCAATTTAATTTTATAAATAGTGTATAATATTATTATAATTAATAAATAACATGATATTAAACCAATTCATTTTACTTTGACTTTGCTTTTTTAAGTTTAAAAATAACTTTGAGTCCATAAGCTCAAAATCAATACTAAGCAAATATTTATAAAAGGATTAAATTTTTTTTTGTATTTTTAAAATTAAAAATATTTAAAATTAAATTTAAATCTTTTTATTATTTTTGATATTTAAATATTATTAAATTTTTAAAAATTAAAAAATATAAGAAAAAAATTAAAAATAACAAAATTAGGAGAAAATCCCTTTGTTTGTGGAAAATTTTGGTTCCAAACAGAGGCCGAAAGGCAAATTGCAAAGAAGACAGCGCGTGGCCAGAACATCAGTGCCACGCGCCCCATCCACACATCGTGGAGAAAGGGAACCGGTCCGTTGGGTCTTATTTTTCTCGCTCGCTCCCGGTTTTGGGGAAGTGTGCGGTTTCTGGGTTTTGCATTGCTCTAGTCTAGACCATGGGCGCCTTATATTTAATTAATTAATTATTTATTTATTTTATTATATTATCTAGGAAATGGGCGGGCGCTGAGAAATTGGAAGAAAGAGACTAGCAATTCCAATTACAATTTCGAATGCCAACTTTCCTTAAGGCTATAATTAGGCTAGGTTCCCACAGTTTTGTATTGTCTAGTGTTTATCTTGTCTAGCATTAAAGTAATCAATTTGACTTTTTATCAATTAACCACTCAATTCTTGATTCTACCCTTTTCTTCTCTGTTCTATCTTTGTTCTTCTTCTTCTTTCTTTTTTTTTTTTAATAATAAACTATTTTCGATTTTATCTTGGATATTTTTAATTATTCTATAGCTACAAGTGGGGTTGAGCAAAATTTATCCAAATTGAATTGATGATCCGTGAAATAATTTATTGAATTGATTCGGCCTTGTTTGGATGAAAGCGATAATTATTAATTCAATTTTTAATATAAATATCATCCAAACGCAACAAATTGAGATAATTTAATTACTTTACAGACTCTTTTAGTGATTTATTGATTATTTTTATATAAATATATAACTGCTTACAATAAAAATAAATAAATTTTATTACATGTTATGTTCGTATTTTTTTTAAATTTTTTGTCTTATTTTGTTGTTATTGTTTAGTAGTTATGAAAATAATTTAGTAAAATTTATTAAATAATTAATCTATCATAATTATAGATATTAATTAATTTAATTAATAAAATTTTGATACGTTAATTTAAATTTTAGGTTGAAAAGGATTAGATTTATTTATTTTTAATATTTTTATAAATACAAATATTATAAAAACACATGTATATATGACATAAATTTCTTTACCATGAGAAATAGAAATACAATATAATTCATTACACTAATTTCTAATTATTATAAAAAAAAAAAAGAGGAGAGAGAGATTTAGATTTCTCATAATATAATTTCCTTACTTCTCAAGTAAAAAATAGAAATACAATTCAATTCATTACAACAAGTTGTAAATAAAAAATAAGATTTAAATCCTTTCGTAGTCTAATTTTTTCTAAGCCTTTTAACGAACTTTGTACAAACAATTATCTAATTTACTTTAAATCTCTTATTAGACAACAAAATGCAACATTTTAGTAGCTAAAAGTTGGCCTAAAATTCAACTTATTTTTCACTTTCCTTCAATAATAAAACACATCTTTTGATCACTTGTTTTAACATCAATTGCCCATTCAAAATTTAGGGATTATCGTTAGTGTTGTCTTTATGCTTGTCTTTGATAAATTGAGTTCTTGGAATTTTGTAAATCACAAAAGAAAAAAAAATTATTTTTTTTAATTTAAAGAGGAAGGTGTTTGAAAAAGGAAATGCCCCTAAAATTTTAAAATAATTACTAAAATAATTTGTTTTAATCTTCATTTATTATTATTAAACTTTGAGAATAAATATCAAAGATTAAATAAAATAATCGACACGTGTCAAAAAAATATTGATTGGTAGCCATCCATCCTGCATATATTCTTCTACTTCTGCATGCATGTTAATTTCTCGACGGGCACGTGGGTACAAATTAATTAAGCTTCCGAGCAATTTGCCCAGCTTGGAGCTTCGTCGCGGCGGCGGAGGAAGACTTGTTAATTCAGCATCTATTGAATCAACGAGAACGACACATATAGATGCGACTTATTGAACGAATGAGAATTTTTGTGAATGAATTAATACATGAAAAATGCACGTACCACAGAAATCATGGCCGCCGCTACTACCGAAGACAGAAGAAGAAGAAGAAGAAGCAAACGTAAACGCTTACATGCAGAACGTCGTGACAAGTTCTGCGACAATTATCGTAACCTTTTGAGGACAGCTTCTGCTTCATTGACTAATTCTAAAGCACCGCACAAGCACTTTAGAGGCACTTCCATTGTAAGCCATTTCTACCTGGCTTCTGATCACTCTCTCTATCTCTCCTTCAATCTCACTTGATTATGCGTATTAATTAGAGTGTTAATTAGCTCTAATAAGAGCAACTTGTATGAGGCCTTCTGTTTTGATGATTCATATATGGCTGTAATTAAGTAATGTACCTAAAGTGAGTTTAATTCTGTTAAAAGTAGTTAATATTAGAAAGCTCTGTGTACAATAATTCATATACTATTATTATAAGTTCAATAAATTTATCGATAAACATAAGCAGTACTGTACTGAATTTTGAGAACTTAGATGAATTTTTAAAGTATGACTTTTTATCGGATTTAAAATTTTGAACTAAATTTTGGAAGAGCCATTGCAGGAATTAAGCTAATCCGTTCGTTATTGTTCTTATAAATTATTTGATGAATTCTCAAATCAAGGAAATTTATTACCCTTTAATTATTGAAGAAAAACTTCTGGGTTTCGAAATGATTGGGCTAACTTGTAGCCCCATTAAGACCATTCTGCTGTTGGGTTCTGCCTGATACCATGCCATTTCCACATCAATCAAACAAATAACTTTGTGATACGAAAGAGCAATTGTAGTTGCTGAAGATTTGAGGCATGGAAGAAATGCACAGCTGCCTTTCAGCTCCTCATACAAGGGAAGAAAACAACTACTTAAAACTTTGGAAGTGGGTTCCATTTCTAATCCAACGATCAATTTTCATTCGAAATATGGTTCAGAAATTTTTGACCTTAGGATCCGAGAAACCTGTTTTTATCATTATATGTAGCAATTGCTACTGCACAGAGCTGGCATTAAGAGCAGTAAAAAGTTTGCAAAGCAAGGAGAAACAATGGCTTCCTCAATGATCTCTTATGCTGCTGTTATCACCGTTAGCCGCGCCAGCCCGGCTCAGGCCAGCATGGTTGCACCCTTCAACGGTCTCAAATCTACCTCTGCTTTCCCAGTTACCAGGAAGACCAACAATGACATTACTTCTCTCCCCGGCAATGGCGGAAGAGTGCAATGCATGCAGGTGAGTGCAACGCAGTCTCAAGTTTTTATTAAAATTTTGAAATAATACCTTTCAATTCTCTCTGTCTTTAATCTATTTAAATGGATAATGAAAGTAGGGTGATAGACTGATTGTTCAGGATTCCAGTCAACCATATACTTCACCAACTGTTCTATCTTTCTTATTCTATATTTTTGGGGTTCAAACACATTCAAAAACAACAACAAATAAAAATACCTCTTTCATTAAAACGCAAGGAGTAAATTAATAAAAAAGATAATTTTACCTGTTTTGAACTTTTTCCCTTCTCGTGCATTTGCTTATCTCTTCCTTATAAATTCTCGGTTGTCCTGTCTGTGTTAAAGAGATTAAGAAAGCTGAGAATGGAAATTGAAGGAAATCCGGCTCTTCTTGGATACCACATGCCTGCAGAATGGGAAGCCCATTCACAGTGCTGGATGGGTTGGCCTGTAAGTTCATTTCTGATGCTATCCATTTATTTGATTATTGTATTTCAATAATTATCTTGTTGTCGCATGCTTTTTCTTATAGTTTCGTGTAATTTGTGCTGGGTTATCATGCCCCTTGTGATTTGTTAGCAAATTTGAAACTGAATTTGTTGTGTTTTGATCGCTCCCATTCCCATATGAACCAGAACGTGAACCCAATTGGTTTTTTGGCTTGTGTCTTCTTTGGTGACTAGTTGGAGCAACATGCCTTGTGGATTTTTCCATTAATTGCCATTATGTGTGAGTACTCTAATATTCATACCATCGTGAAATTCTCAAATGTAAGTCCAAGGGATTTGAGTGTTCCTTTTTATTCACAGAAAGTTAATAAGAAGTTTAGTTTTCTAAAGTAATTATATTTTTTATTCTTTTCTGTTAGTGAAAAATTCATAAGTTTTGGGTTTGCAGAAGTCTTTTGGTTGTCTGTGGGCAGTCTCTTATTATTCACTAGTTCACCATGGTAGTAATTGTTGTCGAAGTTAATTTCCCTTCTATGCTTGGGATGTTGTTGGGTACCCTCACAACATTTGGTCTTTGGCAACATTTAATTTTTATCTTTGTCTCTTGAAAATTTTTCATGTTCTTTGTTCTGTTTAGGGGATTTCTGCTTCTATTGTAGAAATAGCATGTTGATCATATGGATTTTAATGCGTTTGTAGCTGTCATGACTGTTAACATTTATATGGTTAAGGAACGCCCAGATAACTGGAGAGATAATGCTGTCCATGCTTAACGAGTATTTGCCAAAGTAGCAACAGAAATTTCAAGGTTTGAGCCTGTGACTGTTTATGCAAGTGCTGCTCAGGTTGGTAGAAATTGCAAATGATGGAAGCTTTTTTATCTACATGTAGACTTCAATATTGGTCGCAATGATTTCAAAATTTAATTCATTGTATTCTTAGTGGGATAATGCATGAAGTCTACTATCTGAAAATATCAGGGTTATTGAGATGAGCATGAATGATTCTTGGTTCCGTGATACTGGGCCAACGGTGAGCTTACCTTTTGTTACTGAAGAATCTTATCTAGAGTTGGCAATTCTGATAGAGCTTCAGCTGAATATCTTATTTTAGTTATTAAACCATTGTCTCCATTTTCTTTTCTTTTTCCTCATAGATGGTCGTGAATAAAAGCACATCAAGTTCAGGTATCCAAGCATCAAAGGTCGCCGGAGTTGATTGGAATTTCAGCAGTTGGGGAGGTAAGCTTTAGACTATCCAAACTTCATGTCTATCATGAATTCCATTGTCTTTGCAACTGCTTTTTACATTTCACTACCCTTCTCTTTTGACCTTTTCTTTTGCCTCATATCCAATTACAAAGATGATTGGAATTTGTTCTCAGCAATTATAGTTTATTTTTTCAAGTCTGATTATTATCCCCAAAATATTACAACACCGTTTAATTAAGGAACTGCACCAGCAATCAAATAATAGATGGTAAATCTTGTTCATGTGATAAGAGTGTAGCATATCATTAAATCAGGGTTCTCATGGAAGACTATTCCATCATCTCTCATTGTCATTCTTGGAAGAACAGACACCTAATCCCAATGCAATTACATATGTGAAGAAAAATTCCTTTGTTATTGATGGGGCTAGTGTTTGTAGTCTTTGTTCACTTGGTAAATTCTCTAAAAAAGCATTACCTTTGTTCTTTCAGGGGTTGAGGAAGATTGTTACTCGGATTGGAGTCTTGACCTTCTTGTGGCAAGGAAGGTTTGTGCAGTAAAATATATTTTGATTGGTTAGTTTTATTTTCTTCTTTTTCTCAAGTTCACTGCTTATGTAGATATGCTAGCATGTGATCTGTATTTGTTACTCTATTTTAGATTCTGAACACTGAGAGGCTTCCTAGGTTTCCAAATTCTATGATTCTTGAAGGTGGAAGCATCCACGTGGATGGAGAAGGTAATGGTAACAATTTATGTACTGTTTGGTTATATTTTGAAAAATACCTTTTGTAAAAAAAAATAAAAAATAAAAAAACCGAGAGCATTTTTCTTTAAAATGCTTTGGTACTTTTCAAATGGTAAATATTATATGATAAGGTCACTTTGTTGTCTCTTGTTGCTAAGCTTAAGGATTTGGATAGGATTTTGTCATTAGCTCTTATTCCTTAATTACAAGGCAAAGCTCACTGGGATATCTGTCATAATATATTTCAGGATACTGCTGTTGAATGGTATATGTAGCTCTGCATATATATGATATTGATCTGATTAACCATTAAGGTGCATGGATAATCATCATTTGTCACTGAATTGTACGCATATACTTAAACATAGAATATCTTTCCTTGGATTAATACTATTTGTAGTAAAGGTAGTCTGCTTATGAAGCATTTCACTAGAAAAAGTTAGTGTGTACAGTTGTAGATATTCTATATGGTTAGGTTTTCCATATTTATCTAGGAATTAATGTATTATCTGTCAGATTAATTGTATATTGGATTTTCTTAAAATAGGTTTGTGTATCTTGTATGAATACACTTGAGATATATGTAAGAATTAATTCAGCCATTAATTAAGTGAAAGTACCTCTGAATTTTTAGATGGTTGCTTCCTTACTCATTGAGTGTATAATGGAATGCTGAAACAATGAAATTGATGTTTCATTTTTCTAGTAATTGATGGACAGCATGTATGTTTCAAAGAGTACTGTATTTAGCCTTATGCTGTTGCTGTCTCATCTCTGTTCAAGTTCATGAAGTGCATTGAAGAGAGAGAGTTGCTATTGGTGCAATTTTATGTCAGTTTCTTCAGAGTCATGTGAAAATTCTCACAACATAAAATTTGCAATCTCTTTGAGTTCTAGATTAACCAAAAAAGGGTGGCCAAACTTCATTCTATTGTCTGTACTTTTTCTCGTCATACTTTTCATTTGATTGAACATTTTGTGTTGCTCCTTCAGATACATGCCTAACTACCGAGGAATGCCTCTTAAATAGAAAGAGGAATCCACAATTTACCAAAGAAAGAATAGAGGATGAACTGAAGGCATATCTTAGAGTCAGGAAGATTATATGCTTGCCTTGTGGATTATATGGTATGATTCTTGTGTTTGCCCATTTTGGTAGCTTAAGCTTCTTTTGTATTCACATACTCTTCTTCACATATTTAATTTACCTCTATTTTTCTTTTAATTATCTTTTTCTTGTGCTGTGAAGGCCAACTTTCTGTTGAATTTATTAGCAGATTTATCTAATTAATGCTATACTATTTGTAACTTCTTTTTTGCCTTGACAACATTACTCATAACCCTATTTATATTGGCCATGTATTTAGTGCAAGACATTTGTGAAATTACCAATAAAGATAAACTCTTTGTTTCAAGCTCTGGAGAAAGTTCAGAAATGTTTCTGGTCTACCGAATGGTTGCAGCACTGTACTATCGATTGATTATCCATATGATATATTTTGAATTTGAAATGCAGAATCAGTTAAAACGCATTTAACTTTTAGCATTCTTCATTATCAACTGATATAACGATGAAAGTTTTACTTGACTTTGGATTTGGATTACAAAACTTATGCTGATATTGTTAAAATAATCTAAACAGAAAAGTAGTTTATTTATTTATTTTTTTCTGAAGTTGATGACCGATTTTGATATTCTATTGTTGGGCTTCTGTTACAATGTTTTCAGCACTCTATCCATTGATATACTGTCGAAAAATTTTACAAAGGTAGAATGGCAATTTTACTTTGATTAACCTCTCTCTCTCTTTTTTTTTTTCTTTCATGTTTGTTTAAACTGAAAACATCTACTATGGTGGTAATATAACAGGTGATGATAATTCTAACGGCCATATTGACAATATGTGCTGTTTTGTAAAGCCTGGTGTGGTCTTGTTATCTTGGACTGATGATGAAAGAGATCTTCAGTATGAAAGATCTGTGGAAGCCTTTTCTGTTCTTTCCCATACTACTGATGCCAGGGGTCGGAACTTGCACATAATTAAACTCGGTGTGCCTGGTCCACTTTACATGACAGAAGAAGAAGCTGCTGGACTTGTTCAGGCAAGCATTCAAGCATTCTCCAATTCATGTTCATGCCTCTGCAGCTTACTCTCTTCTATGTACCTACAGTAACTCTGGCTAGGGTGAAGCTTGTGCTTAGACTCATCTGGACATATCCTTTTCTGATTCTCAAACATAGCCATGCAGATAGAACTTGTAGTTTATTTGGGAGTAATATGAACTAAACAGTGAAGAGTAATATCATGTTGTGAGACTAGGGAACTGTAGTTATACTTTAACCTGTATTATATGCAGTTTTTTTTGCAAGGTGTGAGACTTAAAACTTCTTGTCTTTTGATTTTCAATGTTTTTGCTGCAGGATGGTGATGCTAAACGAAGATTGCCAGGTACAAGACTTGCTGCTACACATATAAATTTCTACATGGCCAATGGAGGGATCATCAGACCACAGTTTGGGACAAAAAGCGGGATGAAGAAGCTGTTCGTGTCCTGTCTCAGGCCTTTCCAAATTATGAAGTAAGCAAGTAACTTAATTAAATATATCACTCTCTTTTTATATATCAAACGCGCGAGGAGGATTAATTGATGTCATTCCAACAGAATGAAGCATGAATAAGATTTCAGTCAATGCCAAGTATCATTAATTGCTATTGAGAACACTGTTTACTGATAATTTATATGGGGATTGAATCATTAAGAGCGCAATTTATGCAAAGAAAAACCAACTCTTTTTAAATTCTCCATAAACCAAAATGGATTGATTATGTACTTGTTTGAGTGTTGATCTTGCTCTCATATTTCCTTTGTGGACAAACTTGTGTACTCTCTGTTGGGCTCAGGTGGTAAGAATTGAATGTGCAAGGGAGATTGTTTTGGGAGGTCGAAATATACATTGCATTACTCAACAGCAACCAGCCATTCCATCCAGTGTTACAAAGCAGGGATGCGGATCGCCGGTTTGGCAATGCTGTCTTTAAACAATTTGTAACTCCATTACTTCAGTGTTTCACCGACTCTATTGGAATTTCTTGTTTTTTCCCATGACGATGCACAAAGCACTGTTTGTAAAACTTTCCCAAGCTCAGCTAAATAGGTATTTTTAAGTGTCCTCTTTAAAGTTTGATGAAATTATTTGTAAATATAAATTTTAAAAAAATTAACATAAATATTTTATAATAATAAAATTAGTATGTTTAATTGTTAAATAATTAATTAAATAATAAAATTATTACAATAATTTTATATATAATTTTAAATATTAACAATATATTTTATATTACTCCTCTTGGGTTTATCGTTCCAATAATTTTATATGCAATCAATGATTTGGTGGCTTGAGAGTGACAGTGATTCGTTTCATCAGGGAGTTTATCATTCCAATGCTTCTTCTCATGCACATATTTGTCATTGATGCAATAAGCAATGCCAGTCAACATTTCAAACGAGATAGAGAAAACAAAGAACCCAATTAGAGAATTGCCACATGGATTCCTCTCACCTCAGATCATCCACGTGACCAACAATTCAAAACAACCATTTGGGTTGCCAAAAGTAAAGAATATATAGCACTAGTGGACATAAGAAATGGAATAACCAAACCAGGCCATTAACAATTGTCAAAAGTACATATACAGCGTCAACGGCCAACCTTAAATCACCAATTGCTGTCATATATTCTTTGAAAAAAAAAAGAAGAAGCATATTTATATATACACACTACTACCATATATTCTCAAACTCTCTCCAAAAATATTCAGTACTCCCTCTTGTTAGATATGCGGCTGCTTTTGTGAATTGTGTTGGCATTCAGCTTCCTTCTATATACAGTTTCCTTTATGTAGTTCTAAGCCACTGCAGGGATGCTGGAATTTTGGCGATCCCTGTTGAGGCAATCAAATCCTTCTACTCTAACAGTGGCTGGTTTAAGCCCAAAGTTTATTCTAGCACAGCCAGTCTTACATGTTGCTGACGATGAAGATGATAAACCAGACCGGGGCAGCACTGGAAATGATGACAAAGGGCCGTGTTTTTCATCTCCAAATCGGGCATCTTGAATTAAAGGATTGGCAACCCTGCTTGGGGGAGATCCACAAAAATAGGGGGGCACCTGGGATGCAGATTGTTCCACCCCATAACCCTCCTGTATTGTTGAAAGGAAATTATGTAAGTTGACGCAAATATATCTATAGTAAGCAGGTGTATGCAGTCACTAATAACCTAAGCTCAAAATATATAAAACAAGAAGAATCACAATTCTATTCTAGTGAAGCAATATTTTCAGGTCATCATATCAATTGGGATGCTGTTTAAAATCGTACTAAAAGCTCATACATTAGCCTATAATATTGAAACTTAATGTCACAAATTTTGGAGTATAAACAAAACAAGGACATTTACCTTCATAAGGATGATGTCCAGAAGCTCTGCCCCGGCTTTTGAATCAGCCAACTCAACTGAATGACTGCAATCAAATAAAAGTATATTACAATTGAGCTTCCAAACGATCACAAAAATATATACGAATTAATTGAAAAGAAATATATATGTAACATATTTACCTCATTTGCCACCTCAAAGGCATGTTAGGTATATGAGCCAAAATCCCAACTTGGCAAGGCTTGGGACAAACAACTGATTCCCTCTGGTCAGAGAAGGAGACCGAGTCATGCCTCCTCTCCTCACATGCGCCAAAGGCGTTCTTCTGATGATAGAACTGGTTCATCTTCCAAAATCCAATTTAACTCAACAGACAAACGCCTGTCAAAAACAAAAAATCAGCCTCAATTTTCAGTTTTCAAAATAATCAGCGTCTATTATTAAAGCACCAAATTTAAATAGTATATCTGTTTGGTCTCCGAGAAAATTATGGAAATTATAATAGATTTTTCTCTTCAACCAAACAGAAAATCACGAATTTCAACTAACTAAAATAATCAAACGACTCTGTGAAAATACGAAAACTAATTCACAAACTTGTTTGTTTGCTGAGAAAATCAGGTAAAAAATGGGGAAAAGAAAGTAAATAATTTTCTCGGCAACCAAAAGGCAAATCGCGAGATTTAGAAAGTACAATTATCAACATCTACCATGAAAATTCAAAAATCACTCACAAATCTGTCCAGTTACAGGAAAATTACGTAAATTCAACAACAAACCATGTAAAAAAATTTCTCATCAACCGAACAGAGAAACACGAGATTAATCATGCGGTCAACAGATCTAGATTCAAACCTTGTAAAAGACAAAACATTTGCACTACTTCATACGCTAATCGAGCCCTCAAAAACCGAAAGAATCGAGTGAAACGAAACGGTTTGATTGATGAGTATGTAAAAATCAGCAGGTCATCGAATTTAAAGGAGACAAAAACTCCGATTAAAGGCGTAACAACAAAAAATAATTGAAAAATTGTACGGACTTTCCAGCGATTGAAGGCCATATCTGAATATGAACCTAACAGAAATTATTGATCGGTAACGGACGTACAAAGACTGGAACTAAAATCTAAATTTAGAAAGCAAAACGCAGCGTTTTACCTGAATGAATCCTCACACAGACGATGGTACACCGGCATGCCACCGAACAGGGGAGAGGGGAGGTGCACAGTAATGACGGTATTTGCGTTCCTAATTTTAAGACTAACGGTGTCGTTTCGTAGTCAATGGATGTTTAATTAATTTGTTAGATCATTTGACATTATTTTTTTATTATTAAAATTAATATAACAAAATATTAGGAATGCCTTGGCAAAGAACAATTTAAAAATAAAAAAATTTAAAATAGGACTATCTTATTATATTAATAAAATTAATATAACATAATTATTTAAATAATAAAATAAATTTTTTTATTAATAATAAATAAAAAATTTAAAAAAATTATTTAATTTGTGTAATAAAAATTTATAAAATTATTTTTTATTTATTATTAATAAATAATTTTTATTTAAAAATAATATAAAAATATGTAATATAATTGATTTTGTTCCTAAATAAATACTTTTAGTTATAATCATGTATAAATAAATGAAGTTGGGTATTTGGTGGGCTGGCATTTGACTTTTGACTAATGAGATTGAGATTCTGTGCGATGGCCTCCTGTCTTCCATGAATTTCCAACTCATCTCAACCATCTGATTTTTTATTTTTAATTAATCCAAGATTAATTAAATAAATATACTTATTTATTTATTTAAACCCTTTTGACACATCTAATTATAAGGGTGTGCACAGTTTAGTTGGGTTAGTTTTTAGTTAAATTTTAAATCAAAATTTTATTTAACTTATGCCGAACTGAATTAATAATAAAATAAAATAAATTAAATTAAATTAAATAATTTGATTTGAATCGATTGGATTCATTCGAAAATTTAAAAAATAAATTTAAATTATAATTTCAAATTAAATACGATGCTAAATTAAATAATTTTAACTAACATAAGAGAATATTAAATGTTAAATTAAAATGATTCAATTTAATTATTTTATAATTTTTTAATGATTTATTGATTTTTTTTTATATAAATATATATCTACCCAATTTAAAATATAAAATATTCTCTTCTTTTTTTCTAAACCTTAAATTTAGCCACCCATCATTCTCCTCATCTCTCTCTCGAAACTTCTCCCTCGTGTATTTTTTAAGTTGTATATTACTATAAAAAATTTAAAATAAATAAATTTTATCATACATTCGCTCATAACTTTCTTAAATTTTATCTAAGTGTCCAATATATTTAAAAAAGAACTTCAAATTTTGAGACAATAACTATTTTCATCTTCATTATTATTATTTATTTAAAATAAATTTGATGTAAATAATTTTCTTTGCAATGAGAAATAAAAGTACATTCTAATTCATTACACCAATTTCTAAATAAAAAATAAAATTTGAATCATCCGATTTATGTAAAGAATTTTGCATATAACATAATTTTTCTTGCAGTGGGAAATAAAAATACAATCTAATTCATTACACCAATTTTTAAATGAAAAATAAGATTTGAATCCTCTCGTCATCTAATTTTTTCTAAGATTTTAAGGAATTTTGTACAAACAATAATTTAATTTCCTTTTAATCTTTCTTATAAGACAACAAAACACATTATTTTAATAACTAAAAGTAAGCCTTAAATAACAAGATACATTTTTTAATTACTTGTTTTAACGTTAACCGTCCATTTATGATTTAGAAATTATCGTTAACGTTATTTTCATTTATTTTTAAAAAATTGGGTTATTAAATTTTTTAAGTCACGAAAGAAAAAAAATCATTAATATTTTCTTAAAGAGGAGAGGTGTTTGAACTAAAATTCTTAAAAGCTTAAGAAAACTGATAGAAGAGAGCGAATCGTCGGGTAGAATTATGCTTAATTAGCCATCCTACATATATTCTTCAACTTTGCATGCATGTTAATTTCTCGACGGGCACGTACTGACATATTAATTAAGCTTCCGATCGCGCTGGAGCAGTTCCGCCAAACTTGGACCTCCGTCGTGGTGGCGGCGGCGGCAGAGGAAGACTTGTTACGTCAGCATCTATTAATATATACGTGACTTATTGAACGAATGAGAATTTTTGTGAAGGAATTAATGCATGAAAAATACGCGTACCACAGAAATCATTGCCGCCGCTACCGAAGGCAGAGGAAGTAAACGTAAACGCTTACATGCAGATCGTCGTGACAACTTGCGCGACAATTATCGTAACCCTTTGAGGACAGCTTCAGCTTCATTGAGTAATTCCATGCTTATAACAGCAATAGTTAAGCACCACACAAGCACTTTAGAAGCGCTTCTATTGTAAGCCATTTCTAGCTAACTTCTGATCACTTCTGATGAAATTTGTTTAAATATAATTATGTATGCAGGAATAAGTGAGCATGGAAGAAGAATTTTGCATGAAATTAAATTATACATGCGCGTGACAATTGCATGGAGAATTTTGCATGAAAGAAGAACCTTGCATGGACGAAGAAGTTTGCCTTGAAAGGTGATTATGCATGCATGTGTAAGTTGCCCAAAACTTGAACAATTGAAAACCAAGACAGAAGACTTGGCCTCGTAGCGACTGGATTTCATAGCACCATATTCTCTGTTTTCAACTATTTTTGAATTATATACAAAGTTGCAGCGCCGGACGCAGTATAGAGTAAAAAATTATAACTTTTTAAAGTATTATTTCATATTTTGATTCAATTTAAACCATTGATTAAGTTTTAAATTTAATCTAATGATTAAAAATAAAGAGATATCATAAAAAAAAATGTTCATAAAAAGAATTTTATGCACATCTATATATAAATGTAGTAGATAATAACTTTTGAAAAAAGATATGTATAATTTTCAAGAAATATATTTATGCCCTTATGTTCTTTAAAAATTTTTAACTCTTATTTGGTGTCAAATTCTATAAAATTTATCATAATTTAAAAATGATTTATCAATGATATCTCGTTAACAATCTCAAATTGAGAGGTGACAAATAACGTTTTAAAGAAAGTATATTCAGTACGTATTTCAAGTCTTCATTCAACAAGATTTTTCCAACACTCTTCCTGTCTCTCCTTTAATCCCACTTGATTATGTATATTAATTAAAGTGTTAATTTGCTCAAATAAGGCTAATTTGTCCGAGGCCTTCTGTGTTGATGATTTATATATATGGCTGTAATTCAATAATGTACTTAAGTGAGTTTAATTCTGTTAATGGTAGTTAAAAATGCTAAGCATCGAAGTTAGTATTGAAAAGTCTTCTATATAATAAATTCATGTATGATTATTACAAGACTAATAAATTTTATCGATAGACTTAAACACTATAATTTTGAATTTTAAAGATCTGTCTGAGTTTTTAAAATATAATTTTTTATCGAAGTAAATCTTTAATCAACAAATAATTAACACCGTACGGTCGGCCTAATTTTAATTTAAATTTCGGAGTCCTAGCTAAACACCTAAATGCCAGAGCCGCAACAGGAATTAAGCTATTCCATCTGTTATTGTTCTTGTAAATTACTCGACGAATTCTAAAATCAAGGAAATTTATAACCCTTTTTGTCTAAAGTTTGTTGAAGAAAAACTTCCGGGGGTTCTATTTTCCAAATGATTGGGCTCACTTCTAGGCCCATTAAGGCATTTCTGCTATTGGGCTCTGTCTAATGCCGTGCCATTTCCACACCAACAAAACAAATAGCTTTTTGATATGAAAGAGCAATTGTAATTGTTGAAGATCCAAGGCATGGAAGAATTTATTTAAAATTTATATTAATTTATTTAATATTTTTAATTTTATATCAAAAATATTTGACACGTAATATTTATATTAGCCGAGTCACGAAGACAATTACAATGAATACAATGAAAGAATGGTCATTGAATTTCCCATGACGGTGGTATTTTCAGAAGGCATGGATTGGGAAAGAGGATACAATAATTCAAAGGAAAAGGCAGACGGACGGAAGAAAACAACTAAACGAACGAAGATCCACACATTCATGTTCTCTATTGGATGTGGTAAGAAAATGAACATTCTCCACGTGGCAATGTCATTGTGATTTCTTAGTGATAAGGCTAACTTTAAAAAAATTTCTTCGCCTGTGTGGTCATTGTGATGTGATGTCATTAATTGTCCAGTCCGATTATCAATTTTCATTCGAAATATGGTTCAGAAATTTTTGATCGTACGATTTGAGGTTAGCCTGTTTTTATCATTATATATAGTAATTGCCACTGCACGTACTTGTCGTGCGGATTTGGATTTTTTTGTTTTTTTTTAATAAAATAATAATATATAATATATTTAATAATAAAATATTTAAATTATATTTTAATAAAAAATATAAATTAATTTATTTATACTAACTTTAGGATTTACTGCATATTTTTAATAAATTAATATATAATATTGTAATTTTAATATCAAAGACTTATTTTAAAATAAAAAAAATTAAAATAAAATTTGTTGAAGATTGAAGTGAGATTTTTTATCCGTTTACCGTGGTCATACAAATCGTTAGGAATCAATATGTTACGTGCATTGTCACGTATAATAGTTTTTAAATAATTAAGATTATGATATCTTAAAATTATTTAAGTAATTATTTTTAATTGTAAGTATTAATTAATTTAATTAATAAAATATTTTACAATAATTCAAAAGGTACGAAATTTAAATTCCGCTCAAATTAGGTTGAGAAGTAGTTGGTAGAAAATAAGAAAAATAAAAAATAAAAAATTTAATTTTGACTCAACTGGTTCAATTTTAATTATTATAAACTATATCGAGTAATTCAATTTAATTTTAGATTTTAAAAATTAAAAATAAAAAGAAATTTTAAAAAATATATTATAATAAAAAAGATTTGTCTCATCCGATGGTTTTATCTATCACCTCAACGGCTCTTGGAAAACACTAGAGGTAGAGGAATATGGTATGCAATCTTGTCGAGAGTGCAGAGTGATGTTACAAACTGTTGTTAAATTATGAAATTCAACCAAGTAGTAGTGTTTTCATTTCTTTTCTGCTATTGAGAAAGTGAACAGCAATTAGCCAATTGAATCAGTGAAGCCTTGAGGAAACAGTGATTAAAGCATCAATTGAATTCCCAACACTGCTGTTACGATAGAGAAATTCCTCAGTAGGATAACAATAGCAACATTTCACTTTCATACCGAGTCCTGCACGTCTAAGGCGTAAATCATAGAAAAATCAAACCAGTTGACCATTCCAATGCTCAAAAGAACATCCACGTGCATCCACTTGTCATTAATACAATTTGCTCAAAAGATGAGATCATTCCCAGGATTGAACATTGAATAAGCAATGGCTGTCAACATTTCAGACGAGATTGACATAACAACGAACCCAAGTAGAGAATTCCTACATGTTTTCCTCTACCTCAGATCATCCACATGACAGCAATTCAAAACAACCATTTGGATTTGCCAAAAGTAAAGAATATAGGACTAGAGGTATAAGAAATAGAAGAACCAAACCAGGCCATTAACAATTGCCCAAAGTACATATACAGCGTCAATGACCAACCTTAAATCACCAATTGGCTCTATACATGTAGCGAACGAACACAAAACAAATCAAAAGACCCCTCAATACTAATCATCTTACCTTCATATTACAAATGAGCCATGCTCTCCAAAATGTAAGGTTACCAGGTTTGCCGATCTCTTTCTTTGCTCAATCAATCAAAATACTTACAAAGATATTAGCAAGGAGATAGATCACCGGCAAAAAAAAAAAAAAACACATATATATACACTGCTACCATATATTCTCAAATTCTCTCCAAAAATATTCAAATCTCCCTCTTGTTATATCTGCTGCTGTGTTTGTGAAATATGTTGGCATTCAGCTTCCTTCTATATACAGTTTCCTTTGTGTAATTCTAAGCCACTGCAGGGATGCTGGAATTTTGGCGATCCCTATTGAGGCAATCAAATCCTTCTACTCTAACAGTGGCTGGTTTAAGCCCAAAGTTCATTCTAGCACACCCAGCCTTACGTGTTGCTGATGATGGAGATGATAAACCAGATGGAGGCAGCACTGGAAATGAAGACAAAGGGCCGTGTTTTTCATCCCCAAATCGGGCATCTTGAATTAAAGGGTTGGCAGCCCTGCTTGGAGGAGACCCGCAAAAATAGGGGGGCGAGGATGCTACCTGGGATGCAGATTTTTCCACCCCATAACCCTCCTGTATTGTTAAATGGAAATTATGTAAGTTGACACAAAAATATTTATGGTAAGCAAGTGTATGCACAGTCACTAGTAACATAAGCTCAAAATATATAAAACAAGAAGAATCAGAAATATATTCTAGTGAGGCAATATTTCCAGTTAATTATATCAATTGCGATGCTGTTTAAAATCGTACTAAAAGCTCATACATTAGCCTATAATATTGAAACTTAATGTCACAAATTTTGGAGTATAAACAAGACAAGGACATTTACCTTCATAAGGATGACATCTAGAAGCTCTGCCCGGGCTTTTGAATCAGACACCTCAACCGAATGACTGCAATCAAATAAAAGTAGATTACAATTGAGCTTTCAAACAATCACAAAAATATGTATGAATTAATTGAAAAGAAATATATATTTAAAATATTTACCTCATTTGCCACCTCAATGGCCTGTTAGGTATATGAGCCAAAATCCCAACTCGGCGAGGCTTGGGACAAACAACTGATTCCCTCTGGTCAGAGAAGGAGACCGAGCCATGCCTCTCCTCACATGCCCCAAAAGCGTTCTTCTGATGATAGAACTGGTTCATCTTCCAAAACCCGCTTTAAATCAACAGAAAAACGCCCGCCGAAAACAAAAGATCGGACTCAATTTTCTGTTTTCAAAAAAATCAGCATCTATTATTGAAGAACCAAATTTAAATCATATATCTGTTTGGTCTACGAGAAATTACGAAAATTATAACAGATTTTTCTCTTCAACCGAACAGAAAATCACGAATTTCAACTAACTAAAATAATCAAACGACACTATGAAAATACGAAAACTAATTCACAAAGTTGTTTGGTTTCTGAGAAAATCAGGTAAAAAAATAGGGAAAAGAAAGTAAATAATTTTCTCGGCAATCAAAAAGCAAATCGCGAGATTTGGACCGTACAATCATCAACATCAACCATGAAAATTTCAAATATCCCTAACAAATCTGTCCGGTTACAAAAAAATTAGGTAAATTCAACAACAAACCATGGAAAAAAAATTTCTCATCAACCAAACAGAGAAACACGAGATTTAATCATGAGGTCAACAGATCTAGATTCAAACCTTGTAAAAGAAAAAATATTTGCACTACTTCACACGCTAATCGAACCCTCAAAAACCGAAGGAATAGAGTGAAACGGTTCGATTGATGAGTACGCAAAAATCATCAGGTCATCGAATTTAAAGGAGACAAAAACTCCGATTAAACGCGTAACAAGAAAAGTATTATTGAAAAATTGTATGAAGTTTACAGCGATTAAAGGCCATATCTGAAGATGAACCTAACTGAAATTATTGATCGGTAAAGGACGTACAAAGACCGGAACTAAACTCTAAATTTAGAAAGCAAAACGCAGCGTTTTACCTGTATGAATCCTCAAGACAACAATCGTACGCAGGGTTGCCACGGAAGAGGAGAGAGGACAGAGAAAGAGTGGTTGATGGGGATTTATAGGGGGGCAAAGTAACGATGGTAGTTGCGTTGCTCATTTTAAGACCAACGGCGTGGTTTCGTAGTAAATGGATGTTTACCTAGTAGTGTGACCTGACTTGGTGGGTTTGGGTCGGTTTTGTCCGAGTCTGAGAACCGCAGAATTATAACTCAAAATAGACCGATTACTGTTATAGTTCGATTTATGTCTGGTCACGATTTTAAAAATTTTAAATCGAATCAATCTGTATAATTGAACTAGAATTAGCACTGAAATGGACCAGTTACGATTTATTAACGGGTATGTCCGAGTTGGTTGGTATAGTTTATACAATTTTTTTTAATTAAAACTGAGATGGACCAATTACGATTTATTAATAAGTAAGTTCGAGTTGGTTTATATAGTTAATATAATTTTTTAATTAAAATTAAAAATTTATTTTTAAATTAATAAATAATCACTTTTTACAGTATTATTTTTTATTAATTAAATAAAAAATTACGACAAAAGAGGCATTTAACCTTAATTTTATAATTTTTTTATATTCAATTATATTTTTTAATATTAAATAAAAAATAAAAAATAATTAAATAAAATATAATAATAAAAAATATTAAATTTTATTTTATTAAATATTATAAAATATAACTCTAAATCTTAATTACTTATTAATCAATGGTCGTCGTTCTTCCACTTTCTCCTTCACTCTTTCGTTTCATTTATTACTAAAATTGATCGTAAAAGATGATTGGTATTATAGTTATTGTTTTCTTTCTTTAGTGGCCCAATTTTTAAAGTATATTTAAATTTTTAAAAATTTTGGAGCAATTTTTTACTCGTTCACTCAAGTTAAACGTACTTTTTTAAAAAAGTTATAGACAATAGCGGTGTTAAAAAATTTCGTGCTATTTTTTTTTAAGACATAATAAATTTTATAATTTTTTTTCACCGTTTTAAGACGTTAAAATTTATTTTATTTTTAACTAATAAACCTTGCACGTAGTATAAGAGCTCGTTAAACGAGGATGACATTATTTTTGGCCTTTTGACAACAGCATACGGATACTTACCTTAGAATAAAATTGTTTTTTGTAATTTTGTTTACAATAATATGATTGTGTTCCCCAAATTATGCATGGGTGGATGATTATGGGCCAAAAAAGTAAGGCCGATCGTGGGTTAAAAAATAAGCAAGTCTAGCACAGTTCTTAAGCCCGAATTTTATTCGGCTATGTTGAATCAGTTTGTAAACTTTTATTATTTAACTTAAATATGAATATTTAATTAATAAATATAAGTAAGATTTAAGGGGTGGGTAGGGTTTGAGTCTGTGATGAACCTGTGTCTTCCGATTCAATTTCACTGTTTACGAGTTAACTTGACCTAATCCCCCTAACACCTCTAATTATAAGGGTGTGTATAGTTTGATTGGGTTAGTTTGTAGTTGAATTTTAAATCAAAATTTGGTTTAATTTATACCGAACTAAATTAATAATAAAAATAAACCAAAATAAATTAAATTAATATTTGTTAATTCAGTTTAGTTTGAATCGATTTGGTTAGTTTGAACTTAAATCAATAAAAAAGAGAATAGATTTGGTTGATATGATTGGTTTAATTTAATTTAGTTTGAACCAAATCTAATTCAAAAATTGAGTCAATAATTATAAATTTAGATTTTTTAAAAATTGAAACTAATCCAATAAACTTTTAAATCAATTGCTAATCAATTTAAACCATTAGCTTAGATTTTCTCACCCTTACATAATTAGATACATAATTCTAAAAAATTATATTTTTTATAGTATTTTTTCAATAAAATTTTAACATTTTCTACCACCCAAATTCTATAAAAGAAAAAAATAAAATTAAATTAAATGCGATGTTAAATTAAAGAATTTTTAACTAATAGAAAAGAGTATTAGAAGTCAATCATGTGGTTTGTATATCAACATACTTGAGTGTTCATTTGATAATTTTGATTTAATATATTTTTGTCTTTAAAAATACCTCATCATAATAGTTATTGAAATAATAAAAGAAAAAAATTATAACATGTTACGAAAATATCCCAATAAGAAAAAAGAAAAAACTACTTAAAAAAGAAAACGCTTGATTTACATAGTATATTATTTGCAAACTTATATAATAATTTGATCAATTATAATTCTATTTTGAAATTAGTTCATTGTAAAAATAAATGTGATAATGAGAAAAAACATTGAAAACATGTAACACGAATATCACAATTAGACAAATGACCATTTGACTAACATATCACATGATTGGCACACTCATTTAATAATCTGATCAAATATATTTTTATTTTGAAATTAATTTACAACGATAACGGTGATTGTGATAAAGATAAAAAATTTAAGATAAATATCACAAATATTATTAAAAAATTAATTTTTTTTATGTGATTTAGGATAACTTATTAGAATCAATTTCAATTATTTTCAACCTAAAATGATGAATTTTTTATTGTATAGATACTTATGGGTAATGAAATTTAATTATATCTTCATTTAGTTACCTCATATTGATATAATTAAATTTTAAAGTTAAATTTATTCGATATTTAGTTTAGTGTACAATGCGAGAAATAGACACTCAAACCTTCAATCCAAGTGAAAATAATGCAATATCATATTTATATATCTATTTGATTCTTCAAATAGATGTCTAATATAGGATAAATTTTTAACTCTTATCTTTTTCACAGTTACGAATAAATATTAGTTGCAAAAATATATTTATTCTTTTGTTTGGATTCTTCTAATAAATATCTCGTATCAAGTAAATTTTTAACCCTAATATCTTATATTATGAATAAATTTTATTTTTAAAAATATTTTATACTTTTATTTTGATTCTTTAGAACAAATATCTTACATCATATATATTTTTAACCATTATCTTTTACTCTTTCTTACTACAAAATAAAATTATTTTTAAAAAAGTGTAGACACTTTTTGGTGACATGAGCCAAAAATTTCAAAAAATTAATAGATTAAAGTTACATAATTATAACAAAATTTCTTCTTTCCTTTTCTTCTCTTTTTGGTTTTGAAAAAAATTTGCAAGAGATTGAATTAAAGATACGTAGGTTAGCCAAAATAAATTGTTGCAGATATTTATTTATTTTTGAAAGAAAACTTTAACGGTTATTTTATTTTTTTCAATTTTTTTAGATGCAAAGGTGTAATTATATAACAACAAATTTTATTAAAAGAGAATGATACAAAAATCGAAGAGATGTCAAAGTGTCGGGAGAGGTTGGGGATCATCTATATTATTATTTTTGTTTTGAGATGATATTTTCATTTTCAACCATTGCCTATTTTAAGAAAAGGTTTTCATTTCTGTTTTAAAGAGGGGATCTCCATCCTCATTTAACAATATTAAATAAATATATGTAAAATATTGATAAAATTAAATAAAAAAGATAAACGAATTAACTTGTAAATAAATAAACATTAATAAACGAGTTAAAAATTATATTTAATTTAATTTAATTTTTTATATAAATATTAATAAAATTAACATATTAATAAATTATAATTTTAACTATTAATAAAAATTAAAAAAATAAAATGAACTAAAAAACTAAATAAATAAAAATTTTGAGTTTTATACTTCTCATTAATTTGTTAGAAAATATACTTTGTTTGATAAATAAAAAGAAATTATATTTTAATAAATTTTTTTGTTAATCTTGTGTTAATATACTAAAAAAAATTAACTTAGGATTATAATTGATGATTCAATTTAATATCAACTAAAAGTTATATTTATTTAATGAATTTTTATATATATTTAAAATTATTTTAATATAACAAATGAAAAAAGGGGATGATCGTGGATTCATTTCTATATCCCCACTTTCTATTCGTAGACAAAATCGTCATCGATTCCCGTTGATAGATTCCTTTAGAAATTTATGTCATCCTTTAGATATGTGGACTTGTATGACGTAAAATTAAAAGTTATATTTTAATTTATTATTTCCTCAAACTGAAAGTACCTATGAGTAACTTTATAAACACCTGGTTCCTAAAGGCTTTAAGACTTTTCCTAACCTCCAACCGAAATTATTGGAACCACGTGTCATCTGTTAGACTCGCAGTCACCCACATTCAGATGACAGTCCGTTGCCCGAATATTAAATTTCGCATCATCAGTCATCACCACCAATGTGGAAACTTGCACTTGGAGGATTCGAATCAGTCTTAAGAAAAAATGTCCAAGCTTCCTCTTTTCGTCAACAAATTTATTTAAAATAAAAACCGGAAGCATACGCCACTCATATCGCATCGCATCTTCAGCAAATCGATGATCAATGAGAATAAAAATAAAGAGTCAGATCATCTCGTTATCAAATGTGGCCACTTTCCTGGTCCAGCCACGCTACATTCTTTTGTCCTTTATTATATAAATTAATTAAATTTTGATTTATTTCCCAAAAATGGCCTTAAAAGGTGCTATACAGTGCAGTTGTCACCCTTTTGATGGTCAACTGGAACAACCCAGAAATCATTCAGCTTGGGTTTCTTTGTTTTTGATTGAGTATGTGGGTTAGAGTTTCGGTGCAGGGTTAATTGGATTGACAGAAAAAAAGAAGAAGAATAAGGGTAATGGCGACGACATCACTTAGGTTTGAAGGAATAAGTGATGAATTGAAGAAGATTTTGGACGCTAACATGGATGAAGTACACGCCAGAAGGCGGGCTCGCGAGGCTTTTAAGGATATTCAGCTTAGTATTGATCATATTTTGTTCAAGGTATTTCTGTCTTTGCACTTGCTTCATGTTTGTTTGTGCTCTATCTTATGAGGAGCTTGTGTTCATTTTCATGTGTACACTTTTTGATTCTTGCAATAACGTGAATTGTCATTGGAAGTTGCTGATTGTAATCGAGATTTTTTTTTTCTTTTTAATGGGGGAACTGAGGAAGTTGAGAATAAAGGCATTTCATGAATTAAACAATTTCCTTGCTGTATTCAAGTGGGGAAGCAAATTTATTACTATTATTTTTTAAGATTTTGAATAGCTTATTGCTCTTTCTAGACTCTAGACTTTACAATTTTTTTGGGATTCTTACTGAATAATTTATTTTCGGTTGTGCTGATTAAGTATTATACTTTTGAAGGATGATGGATACAAAATTGAATGAAATGTTTTTCTTTGTAGTATATTGGCAACATTTTGATTACTTTATTTTTGGCATGCTGCAGATCCCTTGCAATGGATTGAGAATGAAAGAGGCGAGAATCCAAACTTTTTAAGTTTTGTTCGTTTCCTGCTTATATTTCATCCAAAGGGAGACGACTTTCTTCTCATTTTTCTGAACCGTATAGTTGTTGTTGGCTATTGGCTTTGTAAACCAATTGAAATGCCAGAGAAACTTGAAAGTGTTTTAAATATCCCTTGGCTATTTGCTTTCCTTCTTCTTCCAGTTCATTTTGTGTGGAAATGAGAAAGATCATACACTACCTATCCTTTTTCATTAATGACGCTGGCTACATTGTAAACAACAAATTTTGTGTCCTGCCTTGTTTGTCTTTTGAACTTGCTATAGTCTGCTTGTAAGTAAAGATGATCACTTGTTGTTCTGTGACACAGTCATATGAAGTGAATTCAAGAGGATTGGAAATTTTCACTAAAAGCTGGCTTCCAGAGAGCTCTCAACCCAAAGCAGTTGTGTGTTATTGTCATGGTTATGGAGACACTTGCACATTTTTCTTTGAAGGCATGTAGCTCGTAACAAGTAGGAGTTGGCTGTTCTTTGTCTTGGGCATGTTCTGATACCTAAGCCTAACTTTTTTCTGGCACATTTTCAGGAACTGCAAGGAAGTTGGCATCATCTGGATATGGAGTTTTTGCTATGGATTATCCAGGATTTGGGCTTTCAGAAGGTCTTCATTGCTACATTCCCAGCTTTGACAGGCTTGTTGATGATGTCATTGAGCATTATTCCAAAATCAAAGGTATGCTAATTTGTTTTATAATTTATCTTGGAATATTCTGTGTTTAAACCTTTGATGAAAGTTTTGTTATTAGAGTAGGATTATGTTTGCACATTTGAACCATTCCTTTTCTATGGCAATTTGACTTTTTCGTCTACCTGCATCTTGGTTTTCTTTAACCTATATAAAACATTCTTTATTTTGTTGAATTTGTTATTGCTTGAGATGATGTGACTATTATCAAATCATCCGATTACTAACTATTATGAAATAAACATCTTATATTTGATGTGATAGAATATAATCAGATGAAAATGGTTTCAAATACTGATCTGTTCTTGATGTTTATGTCTGGTGGATTTGCATGGCAGAGATCCCTGAGCTTCGCGATCTTCCAAGCTTCCTCTTTGGACAGTCCTTGGGCGGAGCTGTAGCTCTGAAGGTGCACCTTAGACAACCTAATGCATGGAGTGGTGCTATCCTTGTTGCGCCGATGTGCAAAGTACTTTCTTTAACCTAATTATATTAGAAACCTTGTTCATGTGAGATTTTGCCTCCTATTAACTCAACATTTTTCTTAGATTGCAGATGATATGGTCCCTCCACTGTTATTAAAACTAATCCTGATTGGTATAGCTAAGGTTCTTCCAAAGCAGAAGTTAGTTCCTCAAAAGGATTTGGCTGAGGCGGCATTCAAAGATCCAAAGAAGAGAGAGCTGGTTTGTCCCCTATATCCTTTCAAAGATTAAAATTATAGGGTTGCCAGTTGTGGCTTTGTAGCTAATAAAACTGATGCTGCCTTGGAGAATTCTCATATTATGTAGTAGTACCATTATTTTCTTTTCCTACTACATTTTGATAAGTTCGTCATTCATTCTGCTTGCCACCTGTCAATTTTAAATACGCCTATTTTTTTTTTAACACGTAGCCCACCTCTCTGGTTTTCCTTTGGATGCAGACAAAGTATAATGTTATTGCTTACAAGGATAAACCGCGGTTGCAGACTGCTCTAGAGATGCTCAAAACCACTCAAGAGATAGAATGTCAGTTGGAAAAGGCATGGCCCTTTTTCTAATACTCTTTGATTTTGATATCGAATGCTCTTATTCTTTTTAAAAGGAAACTTTGCTTGCATTGGCTCCTGTACAGTATGTTTGTGTGCTCTGCTAAATCAGTTTGAGGCTTATTTTATGAGGTTTTTCTTGATCATTCATCACACACTAAGGCTATTGTCACTTGTCTCTAAGTGCCTATCTAGTTGGAATTAGTACACCTTTGACTAGCTGAATTAGTGATGGCTCTCAGATATTGCATAACTGATAACTTAAATAGGTTTAGTCTGTTCAGGGACTCGAAGAAAGTAGAGAACTAAATGCTTTTACATTTGTTGAATATACTTGAATTTTTTAATCATGTCATGTGTTTTGGAAGACTATGACTGACAGGCTATAGAGAATAGCATGCAATAAACCTGAAATGTGATGCATGATATTACTAATTAAATTGATGGAGCATAGTATGCCTTGCATCAAGCTGCCTCTGCACAATTTGAGTTTGATAGTTAAGATGTAGATTCACAAAAAGAAAAAAAATTAAACAAATTCGAAAACAAATTTAGTCTGGTTTTTTTCAAGAACCAACTTTGAACAATAGCACACTTGACTCACATTTGTCTGTGAACTTTAAGTATATGCTTTCAATTTGTGTGATTAATTTCATATAAGAGTTTCTGGAAGGTAATTCATTCTATTATCTTCTTCTGAGCAAAGATTGATAATCAATTAGGTCTAGTTGAATTACTGCAATTTTTAAAACATTATGCATTACTAGTCTAGGGATGTAGGCATTTCAATTGAAAGCTATATAATTCTTTTATTGAACATGTTTCATAACATTCACGAACAAACATTTTGATTCTTTCATTTTAACATTTTGACTTTGCATTGGATAACTTATACGTGCTATTACAACAGATTTCTCTGCCATTATTAATCTTGCACGGAGAAGATGATATTGTAACCGACCCATCTGTGAGCAAAGCTTTGTATGAGAAAGCAAGCAGTAAAGACAAGAAGTTCATTCTTTACAAGGATGCTTATCATTCCCTTCTAGAGGGCGAGCCAGATGACATGATAATTCAAGTTTTCAGTGATATCATTTCCTGGCTTGATGATCACAGCAGAAAAAGTACTTCCGGTTGATCACTCAGTCTATCGTACAAATTAGCAAAAAACAAAAAAAAAAAAAAAGAGAGAAAAGTTAAGGAGTTTAATTAGTTGTTAAATGGAAAATAAAGCCAGTATTGAACGTGCAGAGCTGTTCATCGCATTAGATTGACACATTGTATCTATTGATTCCCATTTGGCGGCTCAGTTAAACTGCTTGCAAATTTAACTGTACTACTTTCATCCAAGTGGAAAGACCCAACTCAC
Organism: Swietenia macrophylla; assembly: GCA_032401905.1. Classification (NCBI taxonomy): domain Eukaryota; kingdom Viridiplantae; phylum Streptophyta; class Magnoliopsida; order Sapindales; family Meliaceae; genus Swietenia; species Swietenia macrophylla. The sequence continues at coordinate 3,067,946 of CP135578.1, read as the reverse complement.
CATTTTTGTATGCTTCGCTTTCTTTCCTATTTTTTGAGTTACGCTTCTGCTAAGATCTGCGATTCTTTACCCATTTCAGATTAATCAATCAGCTAATCGATTGGTTTTATGGCTGTGAATTATCAAAATTGCATTGTTTTTCTGCAAGCTTGAGAGGTTTTTCCGGTTTAAGTTCTGTTGCTTATAGATTAGTTGTTTGGAGCAGCCTCTAGGACGTGGGTTAATGTTGGTGAGGATCAAAGATTAACTTCTGCTCACAAAAGTATTAACACTGAACTGTTGGCCGCCAAGTTGCAGGAATTGGATCTGGCTTGCAAAGGGAATGGAATTTCATTGAAGGATCAAAAGTAATTAGAAGGCCACAAGTTGCGGCATTCATTCGTCAATAGAAAGGCATCAGTGTACATGCTTCATGCAATGCAATGTCAAAACGGGATTTTGGAGCATTAGCAAACTTTAATTAAGTCTTGTGCAACATAACATAATCTTAAACAGCATTAAATGCCTTCTTACTGCAAATATGTTTGAATATTTGAATAATTAGGAGCAGTTATCAGTCGTAATATTTCTTCCCTTCACTTTTTCCACGGTTGGCAGGCTCTCAAGTTGGTAGCACCATGTTTACCTTGGGATGGTAGCTGTGCTCCCATTCTACACTCTCATGGTGTTTGCTCCCAAAGCTGAACTCGTAAGTTTTCTCTTTTCTTTTTATAAACTTGCATTGCCCCTTCTTGAGTTGTCATCGGTTGTTTTACGTACAAATTTTTGTTTTGACAATATTTAGTAATCAATTCTAACTTCTAATAAATACCTTGATGGATTAATGGCTTCCCTGTATTCGGCATTCATGCCAGTTTTTCAATTTTGTTGTCTTAAATCTTGGAAGCCTTGCAAACTTCTGAGAGCTTCTTCAGTGATGAATAGTTTGTATTGTATTTCTCAGAGTGCAGACGAAGAAAACTAAGTAGGATGCCATGTGTTGTGCTCGGACTTGTGTATCCATATCTACTATATCTCTCCTGAACCCCAGGCACATTAAAGGCAATGTTTAAATACTTATTTTGATTGCACTCAGGTTTCATTATAAATTTTACAAAAATAAGACTTTCAATGATCTTATTTTATTTGACAGATTTACAATTGCATTGTGCAGCTATCTACATTCCAAAGATGTTCACCAGTGACATGACTTTAGCTTCAGCTTGGATTCACTTCTTGGTTGTGGATCTCTTTGCTGCAAGATCTTTCTCTTTCGATCTCTCTCTCTCAACTCTTTTGTGCGTATTCATTGCATTGCTGATGCTTCTCATATTGTTACTCATCCAGGCAGGTTTTTCTCGATGGTCTTCAAAATGAAATTGAAACTCTGACATTGAATTTCTCTTTGCCCTGTTTCTCCCATCGGAATCGTCGCTCATGTCATCACCAAAGCATTGACAAAAAACAATTGAACTAGACAGACAAGCATGGCAAACAACTTACTTATTTTGCTTAATTTGCATAAAATATTTCAGTGCCAGTTATTTGTCCCTGTTTGGGCTAAAATGGTTACAGTATGGATCACAATATAGAACTTCTTCCTTGAGTTGTATATTGAACTTCTGATCAACCTTTTCCTTGACCATAGAAATGAGATTAAGCATGTCTCGAGAAGTTGAACCACCAGCATTTACAAAGAAGTTGGCATGAACCATGGAAACCATAGCACCCCCAACTCTAAATCCTTTCAATCCAGCTTTCTCAATCAACTCAGCTGCTGAAACTCCCATATCAGATGGATTTTGAAACACTGAGCCAGCTGTTCGATCTCCCAGAGGTTGAGTCATCCTTCTCCTGTAATTATACCATATCCCATAAGCACTCGATGAAAAACAGTTTTGCAGGAAGCATCAGTTTAACATTTTCATTAACTACCTTTTCATATATTCATGTTGCTTTCTCCTAGCCGCCGCCGACTCTTGCAGTTGAAATGTGACTGCAACAATGGCTGCCAAGTCTTTCAGGTCTTGAAATGATGATACTCGATAGCCAAACTTTAGATCATTTCTAGCAAGTCTCTTGAGCTTTCCTTCGGCGGTAACAATATCGACAGTATCAACGACATTGGCTGTCTCCTTCAAAAACCAAAAAGAAATAACTCAATCAGTATTCTGATCCACCAAAGGTTCCAAATAATCTGTATCTTTACATGCAGAAACGAAATTACCTGACCATTTGCTCCGGCATTCATATAAGTTGCTCCACCCACTGTCCCAGGAATTCCTGCTGCAAATTCAAGACCTGTGAATCCCTCAATGGAACATTGCATCCCCAAACTATTAAATCTGAAACCACTTCCAACTCTATAGATTCCAGGTTCTTTCCTCTCTAAGAACTCCATTCGGTTCAAAACAACACAACCTTCGAAACCAAAATCATCAAAGAGACAATTTGAGCCTTTACCAATGATAATGTATCGGATGGAATGCTCACGACAGTACCTACATTGTTTAAACATAAAAAACATTGCTGGTTAGTGACCTGTAGAAAACCTTTTAACAATGTTAAATGTGAACGAGTAAGAGTGCCGGCGTTTAGAAGCCCTTTTGAGAAAAATTTACTCCTTAGAGAAGTATATGAAGCATTTTTGATAAAAGACAATTTGAAGTGATATTCTTATTGGAAAGCACCTACCGTAATTCTCTGCTTCAAACACTTTTTCATTTCCAAAATTTACTTTATATATCCAAACACCAGAAAATGACAGACAAGCTTTTTCGGGCATGCAATTTTCATTTAACATGAAAGGACCAAAACTCTTATTCCCAAGGTGGTGTCCCTATAAATGAGAAGGAAATGACATAATAATTGCAGAAAGTTATCGTATGATCATTCTTGAAAACATTTTTACAAGTTACAAACACACATCCTCATATTCACAAATTAGCAAAAAAAAAAAAAAAAAAATCACATCGTCTCCACATTTGGCATCATATAACAATGCAGGAGAAAAGGAGAGATCCCGAAGTTGACAATTAGACCGATTGAAGCCACAATAACAGTAAGAACAAGTTGTCTATTTGCAATTTTGCTGTTATGAAATGGAAATGAAAGAACAGAATAAGAGACAAACCTGATAGCATTAACAAGTTGGGTTTGGTCAAAAACTTCTACAAAGTAATTACAAGGGCCACCAATGCCCCAAGTACAAAGATCTTTCAAAAGCTTTTTCCCTCTTATGAATTTCAATCCACAACAGTTCTGGGTTTTCTTTTTCGCGTCGAAAAACTTGGCCTGACCGCACATTAAGGGGCTTATTTTTCTTGCAGGTTGAAGCAGAACGTGGGGATGGCGACAGGGAGAAAACGACATCGAAGGAATCTTGATGAAATTAAGAATCTTCACGGGTATGGAGAAGTTGTCGTTGTCTTCATTCTTACAAGAATTCTAACTGGGATTTGAGTGGTGTCTCTTGTGCGTGTTTAAGGTCTCCTACCCTCGTTTTGGTTCTACCTTCACCGGCCGGACGTTTTATTATTCGGGTCAAAGTAGTGAAGCGATTACAGTAGTGTGCTAAAATTTTTGGTACTTACAACAATTAAAAATATAATTTTTTTATATAAAATATTTTATTATTATATATTTTATATAATTTAAATATAAAATATATTCAAAATATAATTTTAACGCATCAATTTATTTAAATAAATTTATAATAAAAACTAAAATTCCAATACGTGGTAAATGTTTATAAGCCATTTTACAAAAACAATGATTAATAAGTGACTGATTTTACAGAAAAAATAGGTTAACCATCTCAAGATTTTTCATTTAGTTGGAAATAGATGTATCCTACAGTGTAATTGTCCGTAAAATCCTTCACAAGTTAAGTCTAAGCATAAACTATGAACAAAGGGACCATGTAGGAGAATTTTACAATCTCATTTTTTCTCGAGAGTTTATTGTGACTTAAAAACGTCGACAATTTGTTCAGCAAGTTTCCCACCACCATTTCAACGTTCACTTGGGAGATCCCTATCACTTCAACAATGAAGAATTTGGCTGAGAGTTCTTGAGCAAGCTGTGCCAGACACCCAATAGTTTTTGGAGACAAAATTAACATCTTCGCAAGAATGCGGTAAAAGAATTGAATTTGCTGTCAATATACCTGAACCTGCATAGAAAAAGAAACTAGTCAGCAAAGATGATATATTTGAAACCAGCAATACAACCATCGCCCAGAAAAAGGGAACAAAAGAAAGCGCATAAAGGGAGAGTTAAGTCCCCTTCCATCTATCCCTTGTTTGAAAAGGCTGAGAGCTGCCTCAACAGATTCATTGAACTTCCTAGTATGCTCTGCTTAGCCCCAATTTACATTAAAACTTTCAAATTTACAAAATGCTGAGAAATGAGGCAGTAATACATGCATATATATATATATATATATAAAGAGAGTGAGAGCGACAGACAGAAATATCACACAGAAATGAAGATTCTATGTGCAAATCGTTCACATACTTCTAAGTGGGGAGTGAAGACATATGAAGTTCATCCCCTAACATCCCATTTGATGGATCTGCCTTTGAAAAAGTGTCTTTCCTGCTGCGGTCCAATGAAGTAGCCTCATATATTCCTACAAAATTGATGCACAATAATGCATAAGCAATCAACAATTTTAACAAATGAGTTCAAGAGAAATATGTGATAACCACGAAGAAGTATCCTATAAAGTTTAAAGAGTCCATATCAGATGTTAGATACCAGAAAAGATTGCATCTATTCAGGAATGCAATTTTTGTTTTTCATGCTTTTTGTCCTTTCAGTTGTCTTGCATATATTGATGAGTCATTTATTTACTTTTTTGTGTATTTAGGAAGCCAAGCTTCATTGTGAAGATACAAAAACTGAATCCATGACAGCCAAAGGAAAAAGAAACAAAGAAAAACTTTTGGGAGTATCTATTATAGCAGTTAATGCATCTATTCCACCTAATAACATAAAACTAGAAAAAATTATGCACACACTTAACCAGTTGAGCACCCTGCTTGTTTTATCCACTGGATTTTTATTAGAACTCTGTCTCAAAATGACAGACACTTCCTTGATCTTGTTACTACGGTTGAGAAAGCTCACACTTCAGGTTGGACATTAGTGCTTTTAAATAAAATGTTCCAAGGTGTCTTCATCATCCAATAAAAATGGAATCAATCAGTAGGCACATATTTGGCAGATGCCGAAATTGATCCATCATCTTTACCATGGCCACAAAAGTCAATGCAGTGGGTTGGATGTCAAAGAAACTACATAAGATGCTTCATGGTGCCTTCATCATCCAACGTAAATTAAATCAATCTGGCTGTAGAATCTATGGCATAAGAATGTATTGATACATTGTCTTGATCAACAACACTACCCAGTGGAACAATGAGCAAAAGTAATGGTGTGAAATGCGAGGAGAGTTTTAGGATTTGATGGTATGCTACTACTTTGAACTTACACATACAGTCCTGAGCCCTATGCAGAGGCCAAGGCATAAATGGTGAGACACTGAGATGAGTGTTATAAAAAAGGTTATACATACCAAACCCCAATAATAAGGAGCAAATCACAAAGCCTAGTAGAGAAAAATCCATCTTGTAGGCAATCTCCATGACAATAATGCACCCTCCAGCAACCATTAAATGCCTTGGAGAAGAAAAAACCATATGCAACCTAAACACAAACGAAGATGTATCTGTCATTAACAAGTCAACCAACCAACCACCACTAACTTGTAGATGCCAGAGAAGCACTTTTGTAGAAGGTACCTCTCCTCTGCCATACTGTCAACATAGAAGATCAAGATAACTCCGAAGAGAGTAGTGCTCAGAAAAGCCCAAGCAGAAAATGGCAACTCTACACTACTACTGGATTTTGACCCCTGAATGATCGAGAAACAGAAAAAAGTATAAAAATTATGTCCATCAAGCCAAAGCCCGAGAAAGATTAAAAAATTAATATATTATTCCAGAAACAAAAACAGTTAGTAATGTTACAGTTAGCACTGAATTCCAACAACACTTACTATGATTAAGTGCCACATAGCAGCAGGAAACATAAAGCATGTTGCAGAAGCAATAGTGATAGCATGAAGTCGCCTCTTGAATGTATGCTGGTAGCAGTTTCACCAGTTAGACAGATACAGAGGAGGAGATAAGGGAGAGGACTACTTACTGGAGTTTATGGGCTGATAAGGAAAATGCAAAAGATAACTATATATATATATATATATATATATATATATATATAAATGTCTACACCTTGAGTGAAACACGTCTTGCAATCACTCTTCTCAATGCTGATAAGATTCCAGCAAACATTGGAACTGCCATTACTTTCATTCCCAGTACTTGTTCAGTCTGAACCTCTGTATCAAGGCTATCTTTGAAAGGTATATTCAGGTTAAGTTTATTAAAATACAGTTGAAATAAGCTAACTATTCACTATAAGAAAAAGATGCTGAGAAAGATAAAAAGGAAGAACAAAGAAGACAGCTTATATCATAAAATAACTTGGTCCCGGGCATCTACCATTATACCCACAATGGTCGGCCCCAGATACCGTCCCCCAGATACCGTCATTGCTTCTTCTCTAGGAAAAGAAGTTCACGACCCGTGGGCCTTCTACCTCCACGCGGCATTGCTCAGTAACAGTATTTCACTTAAGTATCTTGTATTGTATGATACTCTTACCCTAGCCATAATCTTTTACTAAATACTTATTTTCCTTCTGCTAGAAATTCTTACAGCTATCAAGGAATTTGTGGTGTCAACCTATAGGGTTTATTCGCACCAATATCAATCCATTTTATTCCATTTTTTTCAAGGCAAGGGTTGTCAGCAAATTTATTTGCTTAATAAAACTCGAGATAGGGGAAAATTTTTATGTATATAAGGATATAAAACGGAGATGAAGTTGCCGTGGCCCAGCCTTGAGATAAGAAGTAGAAAGATGCCAACATTGCAACAAGCCCACCTAACTGGTAAAAGATGAGAAAAAACCATTACGATTAATGACAAAAAAACAAATTCTATAATCTTCAGTCCAAGCATCCCAAATGATAATAAACTATTATGACAATAGATCTCTTATGTTATATCTGCTTAACTGCTGTATTTCAGGTTTGAACTGTAACTCAAAATTGTCAGCAGTATACTGGGTTCAATTTCAACCAACATCGGCAGAACTTATCCGTCCATTGATAAGGCACGGATATGATTATCGATAGGATATGAATTTGTCCTCAAGCTCAAGAGAAAGCTAAGAAGACAATAAATCCATGCTTAAGTGTCCATGAAGATGTCATTTAATTGAAAGGAAGCAATAATAAAAGCAACATTCATCATCAGAATAGAACAATGGAGCATCTTTAAGAGAAATACCTTTTTCCAAACATGGCCCCTGCGACCGTACAATACAGCAGATAATACTCCAAGAACAGCACCAGAATACTCTGCCAATATAGCTCTACGTGCCAAAACAAATGGTAATCAAATGTAACTCTCAAATATTAGAGAACACAACAAGAAAGAAAACATAGGTTGATTACTTCGAGGAAAATAAGTGACCAGAATGATATCCCTTTGTATCAAATACAGAATCCCATAATCTATATGGAAGTCTGCAATCCACTTTTGTGGGTGATTTGGCAAGAAATGGATAACCAAATATTTACGGAAGAGTTTTGCATCTCTTTAGGTCTCAACATCAAGATATTCAAGACACTTCATTCATCTTCACTCAGCAAAATTGGGACGGGTTGAATCTAGCTTGTCTAGTTCAAGCATTTTCGTCAAGAGGACTACAGGCTTTTTAATGCAATTATGGAAATTATGAGATTGTTTTGATATAATTTTGATCTAGAGCTACCAGCGCAAATCTGGTCCACTTTTGTTGTTGTACCTTTTTCCTTTTTTCAACCAGTACAAATAACATAAAGAGGCAACAAGTGAAAATCAAGCACCAACTACTCATAACAAGGAGATGCATAAAAAGGGGCACAAGACTATATCCAGCAACGAGAGATAAAGGTAAGAAGACATAAACTCGTTAACTTCAGTTAAAACCGCGATGCCTTAACCTGTAGACTGGCTAATGTCACTATGGAATCCTAGCCTAAAATTTGAAAATATATCTTGAGGCTCAATAAAACCAAATCCCAATATAAATATCATATCTAGGATAAAACTAGAAACTACTAAATTTTTTAAATGGAGAATAGTTACAAGTCTGAGCAGCAACAAAACTTGAGAAAAATTATCCGCATATTGGTCCACTGGTCTAAGGTGCCTGCAACTAAAGCTATTAAGATATACATTGTATTAAAAGGATAAAATGACATCAATGTAAACAAGTGAGTAGGATCATTAGCATGATTAAACACTGCTCTGAGACAATTTGAACTGTCCATTGCATTAAGTCAATCTAGGATCTCAGGCTCATTCCTAAAATGACAAAAACATGCTTCTCAAAGTGAACAAAAATAATTGAGAAATACAACCATGGAAAAAGAAAAAACAAACAAATGCAAGAACTTAGAAAAACTCAAGAGACCTAGTTGGAATCTTCTTTAAGCATCAGAAAACCTACCTAACTGGTCCACATGTTTTGACACCTGTTCCCCACAAGATAAAATATACAGCTGTTATGCCACCATTAATCACAGAAGGCACCATCTGAAAAACAAGCAACATTACTTACAAAGGAATGTATAATAGCAGATTATCAAGCATCATCCATTTCCTTCATTTTGGAATAAATACATAACCTGTGTGTTCAAGAGCGGTCTGCCCTTCCAGGGCTTTTGGAGAAGCAACAATAGAATGGATGAGGGAACCAGACAGCAGAATGTAAAAAGTGTCACTGAAGCTCCCGTTTGAGACAAATAGCGATACATGGAGTAAACAGACCATATCCTCAAAAAGTTTGTGATGATATGAATTATCTGTAATGGAGTATGCCTAAAGGAAAACAAATGCACAAAAATAAATCATTTGCAGCTTCTATTTCCCAACAAAATGAGAAGCTAAGAGTTCGTCATTCCTCTTCTCCCAACTAACAATTCTACCTTGTTAAATTTTTTAAAACAAATCATTTCCCATATTAACACATACATCTCTACTCAGAACTGAGATCATCTTCATCAAACGCTAAAACTAAATATAAATACAAGATGTCATGCAGAAAAAAGAAGATCAACACACCAACTGTACTGAAAACTTTTGGCAATTGAAATTGCAGATCCCACATGAGATTCATGATATTTGGCTCAATCACCGTCCACAACTGCTGACTATTTGTGCCCACAATTTCACCAAATCAGTCGACTAGCATAACACATTTCCCCTCAACTGACGCCAACATTATATATATCAAATTTTCGTTTACATTTTTAATTTAATATTTCCCTAAGCAGAAAACTAATAAAAGAACACTAGAGTTTGCATTTTGTTGATTTGTTTCTTCTTTCATCTTGTCTTCATTTTGTTTCGCATAAGCTGCAATCAAAATTATATTTGCAAGTAAAGCTCTCTCTGCAGTAATTTTTTTTTCCTCTAAGTTACGCGCTGTTTGGTCACCAAGAAAATGCAGGAAAAAAAATGAACTTAGAATTTACTCTCAAACATTACGTGTTTATAGCATTACAGACTCGGGTGAAACAAATACAACTATGTAGCCTATAATGAACCAAAAAAAAAAAAAAAATCAAGCATACTGTTAAATTTAATACTTGAGGGCCAAACAAACAGTTAGGGTTTTGCAAAATACGCAGGCAATGAAGAACAAAAAACGAATTTCAGATTTACTGTCATTACCTGAAATTAGCAGATCCTCGATCTTCAGAGATTGGCCTTGGAGACATCATTTTCTTTGTTGTTTTTTAGGCGAAGCAAAGACGATACTACGTCGCAGCCACTATGTGATGCAAACTAAGAGGAAGAAAACTACAAGGTTAATTAATTAATTAAGATTTTGTTTATGCTGATAATTAAGTTGCTTCATTGTTAAACCAGTTGAATCTTCCAAAGCAGTGGAAGAGAAAACGGAGAGAGAGAGAGAGAGAGAGAGAGAAATGTACCATTTGAACTGGGCCCAGCCCATTTAAAATTGGACTCAATCGTTTTATATGCAAGTCCGAGATTAGAAAGTTACTATATACACCTCATTCTTTTACTTTTGAAGCCCCCCTTGTAATTAGATTTTAGACAAAGGGTGTAATGAGAAAAAGTATGGAGGCTAAATAGTACTACTAATTTGACCAATGTTAATAATTAAGGTGGACAAAATTAAATTAATTTAAAATTTAGTCCAATTTGTACTGGTTTAAAATGTATTAGTTTGATTTTGATTTTAAAAAATTAAATTAATAATTATTAATAAAACTTAATTCAAATTAAATTAAATCGAATAGAATTAAATCAATCAAATTCTTTTTTTTTTTTTGTTTAAGTTAAAATTGAATTAATATTTATTAATTCCATTTTGGATTTAGTCCGATTTTTGAGCCTATTTAAAAGTAGTAACTTTGGTTTGAAATCCAACTCGAACCAAATCAAACTGAACCCTGTCCATCCAGTGATAGCACTAGCAGGCACCATAATCAGGCGTACCAGGACATGCCACATGTAAAGTAATTGAATTCTAATCAAGATATTTAAGACATAAACATTTGACAATACAATTTACAAGCACACAAACAAATCAACTATTATTCAGTACCAGGATTTCATGTATGATGTACATGCGAGGAATAGTTCCATGGTGACAGTGCAACAATTTCTGAAATATGTAGGAAACCAACATTAAATAAGAGAGACAAAGCAACATGTAGACAGAGAGAGGTGTACTCATGTATGACTATCTAAGCACATGTAGGCACACAATGATTTTGTAGAGTCATTTCAAAGCAGTCTTGCTGGTCTGTACTTCTCCATCAGTTTCCCTGTATTGCGCCTGTGCTTCCTATTTATCATATTTCAGGATTTTGTGAAGTTGCCAGAAATGACTGTTGGCTACAAGACCAAACCCAGTATATTTCCTGGCCTGGAAAATGTGTTAGGTCATTCCACTTCGTAGTTGCATTCTGAAAGTGCTTTCCAATTTCCCATACGATATTTTTCTTTCAGATTTGGATGTACAGTGCTGGCTACCTTGTGGAAGATTCTTCGTATCAGTGTAAATGACCAAACTAGTCTTCATCAATAATTCTTTTTAATCCAATCCCAGAAAAATTTAGAGTTTTCTAGCAAATGACTGTTTATCCCTCTGCTTGTGCATGCACTCACAAAAGATAAGTGAATATTGTCAAAAAGGAGTCAAAGAAAAAATCAGTGTAGATTGTAGAAGCTTTCATTTTAGGTCTTTTCATTCAAGAAAACTGAGAACCCATATTGTTCCATCCTTTTGTAAGCAAGATATGGCCCATTCAAGTTGTCCTCTCTCAATCCTGTAGTTTTGGATGCAATGCATCTGTATTTCTTTTTTTTTTTTTCCCTTTAGTAGCCCCAAAATATTGTGTATTGTATCGTTTCAATCATTCATCATATTACCTGGCAACATCTATGTGATTCTATTTATGCACATATTTGTGGAACCCACTGTGCTAATCCTTTGGTCATTTGCATGCATTTATCGCTTTTGTTTTAGTTCAAAGTTCTTTATAATTGTATGCAAAAACTTATTGTTTATCCAATAAAACCAGAGGATTTCATTGGATGGAACAGATCAATGATACACAAAAAAGGAGCTGCTCAGGTGAAGCCATCAACTGATCAGGAACAGAGAGTTGAAATGTTGCTAGTAATTTGGATGTAACTATAACTTAAGACATTATTGAGCCTTTGTGATAAAAGCAATATAGACTGGATGGTGATGCTTCTCCTATCATTTTGACTACAAGATATTATGAACTTTCACTATCTGATAATATAAATTTGAACCGATAATTTATTCATGGTAAGAGAATGATATATACGAATCAGTAAAGAAGAACAAATACTAGATAGTCGAGGACATGGTAAAGTTGATTGCTTTAGAGTAGCTGGAAGTACCGTGTTTTTTAGTTGTTGAAGCCAGTGTTTTTGCTGGTTTTAATTATTTGCATTAAACTTTTGTTCCTTTCTGACAAATATCATTGGATCAATATATAGCTTGTAATTTAAAGATTGAATTAATACGTGTAGATTATTGAACACATAACACAAGTCTGTTGCATAAATTTGTGGGTAAGATGTCATATGTTTGATCAATAGATTCTGATAACAGTTGGCAACACTGTTTTTGGGTCTCTTGCACACAAAGAAACCATGAAGCACATGCATATGTCTGATTATAGGGCAAATTAAGGCGCCCAAATGCAAAATTCCAAATCCTAGAATTGAGTACACAAGCAATACATGAAGCCAAGTCCCATCAAAAACATTTTCTGCTTAAATGCTCTGCCCGACATGGCAGCAGCATCAACACATAGGATGCTACAAATCAAAATATCACAGTAGAGTTATAAGAAGGAAAACTGTCCTTAAATTGGACAAAAAAGAAAAAAATAGGAATACAAACTTCTGTACTTTAGTTCTCAAACTTTTGTGAAAGCTGTGCACATATATCTTTGGAACATTTGCGGCATAACTGGAAGCAGATTTGATTTTCCAGAAAGAGATATTTAAGCATGTACATGGGCTTCTATATGAATGGAGAATAATGGCCAAAAGCAGAGTCAAAGGGACCATGTTGAGTGGAAGCAACTGTACTCTTCATATGCTTCTTTTGCCCATTTCTCCATCACCATTGCTTCTTGTGAATCAGTTTCCTGAACCCATTAACTATTCAACATCACTCAACTCTACATAAAATTCACATATACATGCATATAATTCATGTAACGATCTGCATACATACACATGCGCAACTCGGCACTTTGTAAGTTGTGTCCAGATATTATTGAAGTTTAAGTCATAAGAAGAAGAGTACTTAGTATTTGCAATACATGCATACCTGTGCCTTTCTACTTGATTCTATTTCGAAATTTAAATCTTGAGAAGAACATGCGGCAGCAAGCTCTGTCGAAAGAAACTGAATTCAGAAGAATGGAGAGAAATTAGTTCAATTGTTTTTTCTGGGTATAAGAAACATGAATTCTGATATATATATATATATATATATATATATATATTTGACTTACCTCAACTTGATTCTGCAATGAATGGACATAATTGATTATTTCTTCTAACATCCCTGCCATTCCCATAGCCTGCAGATTGACACATTCATGTTTACCGCATACATATATACACCCAAAAGCATAAATACAATCACATATTCACGTGCATGCAATAACACATGCTTATGCTCATGCATTGAAAAATGGAAAAAGAGAAAAATGGTTCCACCTTGTGGCATCCAGGAACAAGGTCTTGCAAGCATCTCATTTTCTTATTGATCTTTTCTCTTCGCACCTGATACAGAATAAGAAAGAAAAATTCGTGGCTCAGTTCTTGAATTCATTATTTTTTTTATAACATTCAATTGATGAAGCCAAACCAGTGGTTAATAGTCCAATTGTACCCCGTAAATGTATGCAAACACACACACACACATACACACACATATATAGAGACATACCCTTTCTGCTCTGCTGTGGCTATCAGTAGCTTGGCCTCTTTTAGCTCTAACATGGATAATTTCCTCTGGTTTACCATCTTTTTTCTCACTAATCCTCACCTTCTTCCCTTTTCTTGATCTCTGAAGAAGCGTATATCAAATTATCAACGAAGCAGTGGAAGACAAAGGCAGTTCTATCATCAAATTTGAAGAGAAGTAAAATAAATAGTTGAAGAAATAGTTAGCACATACATTTCTTTTATTCTTGTAGTCATCTCCCTGGAAGTCAATTGTGGAAGCTGAAAAAGAAATATTCTTGGAGATGCTTTTTGATTGTTCTGTAACCTTTCTTTTCTTGCTTTCAAGGAAAACATTTCCATTTCCTGACATGGTATGACCACCTGGTACTGAAACCTGGCTATTTGTCTGAAAATGACCGAAACAACTGCCTAGATTACAGCTTACTGGAAACTCAGCTAGCTGGTGGGCCAAAGGAGTTTCTACAGAGAAGCATGGATGTGGAAGTGGAAGGTTGAGATTCTGCAACACGCTTGGCTTTAACTCTGCAAAATGCTTTAGCAATTCCATGTTCATATCCATCTCAGAGAAAGGCTGACATGGCCTCAAACTCTGCATATGCTGTCCAAAATCAGCCATGAAAGAAAGCTAGCCAGCTAAATGGCGGTTTACAATTTGAAGAGACAACTGAAAGTGCAATTTATATAGCAGCAGCAAATCAGTGATTATCAACAACTATTATAATTACTTCCAAGTCTTTTTCAGCAGAACGCTAGAAGGTGGGGTTAACAGTGCAAATTGTTTTCCTTTGCAATTAAGGAAGTAAAAAAAATTGAAAACACATAGAGCTCCGATTGGCAATTCAACTTTCTGAAGCTGAATTTTCCTCTGTAGGGTCAGAGTTCAGGATATACATATCTATTAGAGGGGACCTATGTAAGTTAATTACAGTTGGCTTGATAGATTGAAGAATTTGATTTGTCTTTTTCATTAGTTTCTTTTTTTACAAATTAATAATATTAATAATAAAAGATTGAAAAAAGAAAAAGAAAAAGAAAAATCATGGGCTTCTTTTTTTCAATCTTTTTTTTAGCATTATTACTACTTTTTTGTTGTTGTTTTAACTGAAAATCACTTATGGTCATTAGAAGATCATCAAGAAAATTGCAAAATAGAATTATTAAACGTCAAAATAGAAATAAACAAGTAATTAATAAATACCAGTTTTTAAATAAAAATATTTATGTATCAAATAATTTGATTATTATATTTTTAAAATTAAATAAAAACACAACAATTATAAACATATCCTTAATTGAGTTTATGGGCTCTTAGAAATGTCGGCACTTTGTATAATCCTTGAACAATTTCACATTGGAGGGAAGTAAGGATAACATTTGTTGCAATTGGATTGAACATCAACTCTTAATAGTTTTAGAATTTTGGAGACGATATTTCATCTTTGTTTACTAATTAATAATTTAAATATCGGCTAGCAATCTTGATTTTAAAGATAAATATTTAGATTTTTATTTGTTTTTAAATACATATTTATAGATTTTTTGTGTTGTATAAATATAATATTTTTTTAGTTTATACCGTAAGAAACACAAAAAATTCGCTCACTTTTTTTCTAAGCTATTTAATATTAATGGTTATTGTTAAAATTAGATATTACAATTTGTTAGGTTTTATTAAAAAAGTGCATATTAATTTTTTATTTAAATTTTTAACAATTTTTTATCATCATTTATAAAATTTATTTCTTAATAAACTTATTCAAATAATTTTTTTTCGAGCGTCTTGATCGTCTTATTCTATTAAAAAATTAAAACCAAAATTAAAATAAAAAATTTTAATATTTTGTATTTTATTTTTTCTAATATTTTAACAAATTTATGTATCTATATATTTAAATATATTAAATTTAATAACATAATTAAATTAAAAAAATAAATTGAGAAGAATATTATAAATTAATTTTTTTAAAAAGAAAACCCAAATTTTTATTAGGATCTTATTCATTTCTTTCACTTATAATATACATTGATGATGTTAAAATGTAATAATTGCTTGAGAGATAAATTTACAAAAACAGAATTGGAATGACTGCAATTTAATAGTTTGTCATGAGATTATAGAGGTCGAATTAACTGCCGTTCCATTGAATTAGAAGTGGTAGTTAATATGGTTAAATCTGTATTAACATTCACACATGGTAGAACTTTCAACTTCGACTGCTTAAGGTGTAAATAGATTATCCGGGTAAATTCGAGAGCCACAGTAAAGTTCATAGTGGCAATGAGGTTAAAAGGTAAAATCAGACCAAGTGTGTTAGCTGGCTCACAACATCGCAGCAATGGCTTCTCTTCCTTGTCTCTACACCACCATTCCAAATAAAGTGACCGCAAAACCCCTTGCTGTCCTGAACAAAGCTCACAAAATGCGGGTCCCCTTCGAGCTGAAGCGAGGGCAGGCCCGTCTCTTCCACCAGCTGCCTTCTGGTTTGAACATGGAGGTCATTGAGCAAAAGAGTGTGCTGAGCAGAGACCCAGATGAGAAAAATGAAAAAAGACCACCCTTAGTTTTCGTTCATGGCAGCTACCATGCAGCTTGGTGCTGGGCTGAACAATGGTTGCCATTCTTTTCTGCTTCTGGGTTTGATTGTTATGCTGTCAGCTTGTTGGGTCAGGTGATTCTTCTTCTCCCTTTAGTTCTCTGGTTCTTGTTTGTTTAATCCTTGTTGAAGCTTAATTGGGTTGGGTCGGGTAATTTTAGTCTTATCGTTCTTGAAGCTTAACTGGCATGAATTTTTGTGGCAATATCTGAGTTGTATAGTTTATTAAATGGCTGATAATTGTGTTTGTTGCTTTAAATTTAAAAAGAAAATAAATTGAATTGTATTTCTGTATTTTTTTTCTCTTAACCATTTTGCTTTGTTTGGTTGATGAGAAACAGTGGAAACATAAAGAAAATTGAAATTTTGAATCTGATAATGTTCATTACTGGCAAATCATGGAGCCAAATTGAGCTATCTATGTCTATCTGG
>CP135578.1:3007120-3036367 GCA_032401905.1 Swietenia macrophylla | reverse complement strand
ATTTTAAATATAAATAAAAAATTTAAAATAATTTTTAAAAAATTTAAAAATTTGGACGGAAAGGTATAAACTTGCACCATAGTCCGATCCACTTATGATGTTCAATCGAAGATTTAATAATTTCGATTTAATTAAAAAATCCAATATTTGGATTTTGCCCAATATGTTGTCCTATTGAACGTTGAGACCCATTTTGTTTTTTTTCTTTCCCTTTTAACTTTTTAGAAATCACGAACTCCGGTTATTCTCTTAAAAATAATAAAATATTGGGAATTTTATTGCAAAATTCCCAATTTTGAAGCTCATTAGGGTTTTTAGTTTCGTCACAGTCAGCACCAGAGTTCCCAACGATGGCCGAAACTATCTGCAGAACGCTTCGAGACGGAGGCTTAGAAGGAGAGCACGCGCCTGCTCTCACCATCAAAGACACCTTAGCTTCACCGTTCGGTTTTGATGTCTTTACGCACGTGCTCAGTCAGTTCTCTAACTATATTTTGGCGGGAAAATCTCAATCAAGGTCATTTCAGTGCTCCCTACGCACGATGCTTATTTTTTACTCTGTTCTGTCTTTCTGTAGTCAAGCAAGGCTAACGATTTATGTTCTTCATTTATTCTCAAATGCAGAGGCCTTGTAATAATTGCGTTTTCTCGGAGTCCATTGTTTTATGTGGATTTTTTGAAGAGAAAAGGAATTGATGTAGCTTCATCTCGTAAATGGTGAATATATTCGCGTATATCTGTAATTAATTCTGTATTCTGTTTGCCTAGAACTTTATTTTTTCTTTGCAAAACAGCCGTGTAAGTGCACGATCGAGTTAAATATTTTGTTACTGCTGAGAAAAAGGATTTTTATGGCTTTTTTAACGGGAAATGATTCTAAAAAGAATACCTAACACCACTTTAATAATTTATTCGGTTTGACTGTGTGAAGTTTAGTTGATATTTGGTGGTGACTTGCACTTAGTTGCTATATTGATGTCTAGGGGAACTGTGTGTTTTTTTTTTCCTGTTAACAGGGTCCAGATATTGGATTGTTACTCGGATCCCCTTGGCTGGAAAAATCGGCTAAATGCCAAGGACCTTTACCAGGAAGCTTCATCTTTGTCTACATTTTGTAAGGATGTGAGAAATTTGGATAAGTTGTACACCTCGATTATTGAACTTGGTAAAGGTAATTTTATTTTTATTATTTTTTCTTTGGTTTGTAAGTCTAAAATTAACTTTAAATCTTGAACACTTAGTGATAAAGGTAATTAAGTTCTGACGGACATCTTTTTAATGTTTGTTTGTGTGTGTAGGATTGATTGGACAAGGGAAAGGTCGTTTTTCTATTGCCATTGACTCGGTAATTATCTACCTGAGAAGGATTAATATCTAATGAGTTGCAATTAATTTTTGTTTACAATTTATTGACAATGTGTAATGATGCTCTCATGTTTGGTGAACTTCAAGTGAGCTTACTAGAGTGTTTTTTATATGTATTTTGTGACAAATGTTGCTTTAGACATTTAGCTGCATTACATGTCATTTGCTTGGGATTTTGTTAAGAAGTTTGGATCTTAAAGAGAATCCACTGCAGTGGAAATAAATTTTATTCCGGTGAAAGCTTCCCATTGAGTACCACAAATGTACCAGTCACAAGTTTGGATTGGATTGTGAATCCTTTGCATTAGGAGCCTCCCATCTTTTCTTTGCTGGTGCTGGGAAATTTCCTGCAAGTACAAAAAACATTTTGTGGGCTAGCATGTTTAGTGTCCTAACTAAAAACTAAGAGATTTATCAACAAAAAAGGAAGATATTATGAGATTTATGGGCCAGTTAGACCTTACTTTTGGGTGCTACCATATGTTGAAATGACTAGATAGGATTCCATCCTTGGATTTTCCTAGTTCAGCTGGAAGAAATGCCACACATTTTAGGCAATTCCCAAGCAAATAAGAAGTACTTATAAAGTACTCTTTTGTCTAGTTTTTAACAAGCATAGCATGTTCACATTTGTTGTTGAAGAATTGACAATCTCTTGATTGATATTCACAGCTTTCTTCCCAATGCCTTTAAGATATGATTATTTGCCTTGGGTCATGGTTTAATGCAGAAAAATATAATTGTGGAACTTGGCAATAAAATTTAGTGACTTTGAGTTGCAGTTGTTTTCCATTGACAATTTACTGACTAGGTGTAATGACTTTCTCGTCATGTTTGATGAAGTTCAAGTGAGCTTACTAGAGTGGTTTTGATATGTATTTTGTGACAAATGTTGCTTTAGAGCTGCATTGCATCTCATTTGCTTAGGCTTTTGTTAAGAAGTTTGGATCTTGAAGAAAATCTGTTGCAGAGGAATTTAATTTTCTTCCGGTGGAAGCTTCCCAGTGAGTAACAAAAATATACCATTTTGGTTTGTATTGTGAATCCTTTGCATTAGGAGCCTCCCTTCTTTTCTTACGTGGTGCTAGGAAACTTCCTGTCAAGTAAAAAAAAAACCTTTTGAGGGTTAGCATGTTTATTGTCCTAATAGAAACTAGGAGGTTTATCAACAAAAAAGAAAGGTATTATGAGATATATGGGCCAGTTAGACCTTACTTTTTGGGTGGAACCATATGGTGAACTGATTGCATAGGATTGCATCTGTGGATTTTCCTAGTTCAGCTGGAAGAAATACCATACATTTTGGGCAATTCCCAAGCAAATAAGCAGCACTTCTGAAGTACTCTTTTGTCTCTTTTTGGACAACCATGGCATGCCCACATGTGTTGTTGAAGAAGTGACAATTTCTTGATTGATGCTTACTGCTTTCTTCTCAGTTCCTTTGAGATATGATTATTTGCCCTTGGTCATAATTTAATGCAGAAAAATATAATTGTGGGAATTGGCAACAAGATTTTTGCTGTTTTAGAGTAGAATGAAAGTTCTTCTGCTATAGCACCTGAGACATTCATTTTGTAGGCCAGCAAATGGGATATTACCCACTCCAAATTCCTTCCATCATTTGAGATTCTTTTCTGACATTAAGACATTGGTTAAAATCTATAGTAATTAATTTTTCATTTGAAATTCTAATAATCATACAACAATACTACCAAACACTATGTGAGAATGCATCCTTCTTAATTGCAGTGAGTAGCTCAACCTAAAAGAGAGAATATATTTCAAGATGAAATTTTAATATTTTTCCTTCTTTAAAAATTTGTGATCATATTAGGGAACTCAGATTTGAGTTTATTTATTTATAATTAGTTTCATTTTAAAATATCTGGTTAAGTCCGCATATTTGTTCTGGTGAAAATGGAAGTCATATTGAGATAGATAACTATTACAATATCACAGCATCTCTGACATGTTAAATTTTGATACCATTGCAAATTTTCGTGCAATTCGAGTTTCCATATTGACTTGGTAGGTTTATATCAGCTGTAATACACTACTGCCTGTTAAAAGTTGGTAGATATTTTTTCCTTCATTGAATATCATGTAGGAATTTGAAATGAGGGAATAAAAATGTGCTACTTAATTTTGGAAAAGTTTGTAAAAGAAGAATTAACCCATTGTGAAGTGTGATTATGGAAGTTGTGCGTTTGTGTTTCTTCCTTGTGATGAGTAGTGTTTATATGATCAATATGTTCCTTTGTCTTGTTCGTTTTCAGTTTCTATGTTGGGAACACTTCATAGTGTTGCATATTTTTGCTTTTGGTGTTGGTTTCTAGCTTTTTCTTCTGATTTTCTTCCCTCTTTGTTAGTTTATAATGGGTTCTTCACACTTTACCAGGTGAGTGAAATGGTTAGACATGCATCTATCTCATCAGTTGCAGGCCTTCTGAGCAACCTCCGTAGCCATGGTATATACATGATTTACCTCTTGCTAAATTCTTGATTCTCTTAAAATCCTAATTATTACTCTTAGGCTTTTGTTTTTATATTCTACTGCATGAACTTATTTTACAAAATCTTTTCTTCTCTTTTAAAAAAATTGACTTATTAATGCTGCCCTAATTTTTTTTTCCTTCTGCTGAACGGCTGCTAGCTGTATTTTACCCATCAAAATGATTATACTTAAAAGTGTCACATACCCCATTATAAGATAGCCGCAGTTGCTGAGAAAGTGTAAATTGCTTACCTTTTTGATGATGTTATGTACAACTTTGGTGTTTGTCTGTGAATTCATTCTAGTTGAGCAGAAATTCCTGAAGTTTGTGGTTTATGTGATGTGTGTTTGCTTTTGATGCTATTGTTCCATTGTTCTATGGTTGCAGATCAAGTTTCTAGTATCTTTTGGTTGTTACATTCGGACCTTCATGAAGTCAGGTTCACAGCTGTTCTTGAGTATTTGTCCTCAATGGTAGCCAGCCTTGAACCTTGTTCAATTGGTCAGATAGGTGATTTGGAAAATTTCTCTTTGCTTGAACAGAATTTTAGGAAAGGGAAATTTAATGTTCGTTTCAAACGAAGAAATGGGCGTGTTCGAGTTATGGTGATTTCTCCATTTCTCTACTTCTCTGTTGAGGCTTTTGTGCTTTTTGTTGATAGAGAGACTTATGCATTATTTATGTGAACCTGTTTGTAGTGTGAAGAATTACTTGTTGAGCTTTCGGGCATCAAATTTACATCTGTTTCATCTGAAGAGGAAATAATTAACCGACACCTTTTGCCAAAGGTCAGTTGTATGGCTTTGTCTTGATTCTAGAGGACAATCTGTAGTTCACTCTTTTTTTCTCTCTCTCTTATTCATGTGCACTTTGGTTTCCAAGCTCACTCATGCATGCACACGTAGTTTTCTAGCTCACTCATGCATGCACACTTATGCTTCCTACCTCACTCATGCATGCTCACTTAAGCTTCCTATGTTATGCATGCATGACATAAATTGTCCTGGGTTGGTATTGGGTAAGAGAGAATGGTTCCAAGATGTACAGTAGAAGAAAAGCCAAAATGAAAAAAGAAAAAAGAAAAAACTTGTGCTTACAATTGCACGTGCCATAATCCAAAGACATTTGCGAGCATGTGCATGCCAGCAAGAAAAGACATTGATATTCTTAAATTTTGGAGTGATATTTACTTGTATGTTGTTGATGTTTCATTCAACAGGTGCAGTTTAATCTGGAGCTGTCAGATAAGGAACGAACTGAAAGGGCTAATGTTGTGCTTCCTTTTGAGCACCAAGGTATGGAAATATTGGACATAGAAAGATATTAGATTTAATTTTTTATTTCTAGTAAATGAGTATGAGCTTTTGCTTGATTTTATGTTTTAATAATTGGAACAAATGTTTTATAGCTTTCTTGACTTTTGTATATTAGAAACTTTATGTTCTACTTTTCTCTGCCTCAGGAAATGGGAAACCCATACAAATTTATGATGGTCGAAGATCTCTCAATGAGAACAAAAATGAGGATACACTTATTTCAACTGGTAAATTGCAAACTGATGAGGACACTGGTAAAGGTCAGATAATTTATTTTCGTGATTCGGATGATGAGATGCCAGATTCAGATGAGGACCCAGATGATGATTTGGACATATAACGATCTTCTCATCATTAATGATGTGAATTAATGTCAGAGTGCCACAAATTGGTAATTTATCTCTCTCTCTTTTTTCTTTTGGGGCTAATTTTTTGAATACTGTAAATCAGAATGTATTTTACTATCAAGACAGTCAAAAACTCTGTACTAATTAAAATTGATGGTATTACTGGTGTAATGGTTACTCTGTGTCTTTTTCTTTCTTCAAGTAACACATTAGCATCCCAGAGGATGAGGGAGGCAAGTCTATTGACATAACATAAAAGCAGCACATAGGAGATAGTAAAACACATGTATGAGTGAAGCCAAGGTTTAATGAAATTGGAATTAGTTGGTGAACGTCCCCTTCCCTTTTCCTGCTCTGCATTATCTTTGTCTGTGTTTTATCTTTTTCCATGTCTTTTTACTCTGACCAGAGTATTTGTTCCATTTGTTTGTATCTTGTGTGTAGCATCCATGGAGTAAGAGGGGTTGCCTGGATTGCAGTCCTGGCAAGTTTTGGATCATTTTTGAAACGTAAGGCTCCTTCAGTTATACTTCTCAATTTTTTCTTTCTGGACATTGAATTGAATATTTGGTCATGGGCAGCACGTTTTGAAATAATATGGGATTTGGTCGTTTAATCAAGTAGGGGCACTTTTTCAATCAAAGGGTGCTAAAAAATATTCCATATGGTTGGACTTACTTTAAAAAATTGAAGTGGGGTTTGCACTGCAAAATGCCATGAAGTGTGTCATTTTCCCGTCTTTTGATTAGCTTTCTGTGCTTGCAGGATATGGTTGGTTACGTGATAATGAATGAATATCCTGACTTCAAAACATGCCACGTTTTCTGAAGGAGATGAGATATATTAGGGATTGTATCTATAAACCGAATGATATCCATGTGGAATTTTGTTTGTACTCATTCATGTAATTGGAGGTATTCACCTCAATCGATTTGTGTACATGGCGATTTAGCCAAATTTTATGGCAATATTCCTTGTAGCAATGTGATTGACCGAAGTGTAACTTTCTGTACACTATTCAGGAAGAGCAATCATATCTTGCATGGGCTGCGATATATAGGATTTACTTGGACAAGTCGGTATATATTAGTATAGTGGTATATGTGCTCCCTGGAAGTCCTAGATTCTGGTGCGTGGGTGGCTGCTCCAGCAGAATGTATATGTTCAAGTTACGGTCCCGAAGTCCGGAGATACATTAGAGAAGATAATTGATTGCATTGCTCAACTCTGAATTCGCTGTGTACTGCACGTAAAACTGGCAGCAAGCGTGTACGGGAAGTGCGGTGGCGGCTCTGACTTTCTCATGCCTATAATTCTAGACTACCCATGACGACAAATTTCATTTCTCTGTCCAATTGAAATAGAGACTGTCTCACTGCCCTATGATATTATTATGATAACCATACGACGCAAATTGTTCCTCCCTCCAGGGTTTACGACTAGGGTTTCTTAATTTGATCACGGTCATTGTATGCATGGAGCATGACAAAGGAAAAAAATAATAATAAAAAGAACTAGAAGGTTACCAATGTGTTAATATATATTTAATGTATAATAATAAAAAGAAAAATTAAATTAATTAATAAAAAATTTAAAATACTAAAACGGGTAAAATTTAATATAATTAATAAAAATTTAATGGTAAGAATTTTATGAAGTATATTAAATTAAAATATGTAATAAAATAATTTAAAATATAAAAAATTTTAAATGAATAATGCAAGAGTTTAAAATTTTGATTACAAAATAGATTGAATTTATTGTAAACAATCCATCTTTTTGAATGTATCCCGGTCCTAAACCTTTCAAGTCACATTCGCTCACTTTCTCTAACATGGTCCCTTTTCTCTCCCGCTCATCAGCAAGTCTCCTTTTGTTTCTGCATGTGCTTTGGCTTTTGGAGTTGGTCTTCCCATTTCCATCTGGAATGTTTTTGTCTTCAGATTTAGTTTCGGATTTTACTTAAGCAGCGTAGATTTCCAGATAATAGCATTACACACGGCAAACATGTAGAGATGTTATATAACGAACACTTACTTTTTCCTTTTATTCTTCTGCTATTTCTTGGTTCAATACTTTAAATGGAGCAGCCAGGGGCTTCAGATCACATTTCTCAGTTTCTTTTCGGTTCAAATGATTTAAATCTATTCTATTGTTCAGGTTGTACTGATCTTCTAGGTTAAGCATTCTAAGTTTGTGCATGGATCTCTCGCAATCGTCGCGATTTGATCCAAAGGCCAGGATAAAGAAAGGCAGAGGTCCAACTTACACCCTCCGTCTGCAGAAGTATAAGCATCGGGGAAAGAAACTTGTTGTCCAGTGCAACAGCATAGGACAACCAGTAGGCGAGGTAGCAACATTATTATCTAGTTACACTGGATTATTGGCACGTACCATTGTCCCTATTACTTATGAACGTTGGACTAAAGTTCCATCAAACCTGAAAGAAGAAATATGGAATCGTGTACAGTTATATTTATACTTCATTTCAGACTCTGGGCATCCGCAGAATTTTCATTAATAAATTAGTTCTAAACTTTGTTCAGTTCTTACGGTAACTTGTTTTCTTGACTGTGTAGATGTTGTTCAAGATGGAGGAAAGAATGAAGACCAATATTCTGTCTTCTGCTTCTACCAACTGGAGAACCTTCAAGTCCAACCTCAACATTTTGCATATAATTCCATTCAAGGACGAGCCAAGCATGCTTAAACATCCACCTTTTATCTATGATTTCATTGAGCAATCCCATTGGGAGACCTTCGCGAGAACACGATTGTCTGAAGAATTTATGGTATTTAACTAGTCACGATAATTTTTTTAATTAAAATAAGTATCCAAATGCATGTTCTGTAGATATATATTGCGTATATTTACAATGCTTATGCCTCAATTGTCTAGAAATTTAGTGAAGGCAAAAAGAGAGAAGAGCCAAGAACGTTTATGCATATCGCCTCTCAAGAAAGGGATATGTTGGTTTAGAGATCGAACTTGTGAGTAGTTTGAAACGTTATTGAATTAAAAAAAAAAACTTAATACTGTTACACCATGTTGTCTGAATTTAGAGTATTTATTTAACAGAATCGTTCTTTGGGAAGCAACGATGAGATTGACCGCTCAATCTTACGGAAAGCAGAAAGAATGAATAGGAAAGGAGAATACACAAACGAAGCTGTTAGAGAACGGGCTGAGAAAATTGTAGTCTTCTCAATGTGTGCTGTTTATTTGTTGGTAATTTACGTTCAAATGTATTGTTGTAAGATTGTCATTTGTGTAGGATGTGTTGATGCGGCAAATCAAGGAAGGGATCATTTTCTCCAATGGAAACCGAGATCTTCTTACAATGGCTTTGGAGACTCCTGAAAAAAGTGGTCGAGTAAGAGGCGTAGGAACTTTTTTTCAGGCCAAAATCTTACTTTGCAAAAGTCACTAAGCCTCATTTTTCATCTGAGGGGATGGAGGTGATTAAGGAACGTGTAGTATTCTTGGAAGAGACAATGGAAAAATTGCTCCAAGAAATCAGGGACATGAAAGAGCTGGACAAAACTGGCCAAGTAACCAGAGATCAATCTGAAAGGATCGAAAAGTTACTGCAAGAAATTAGGCACATGAAAGAGTTCGACCGTCCGTCCGAGTAACCCCAAATCATTCTGGGAAAACTAGCTTCCCTGAAGAGCAAACATCTTCGGATTGCGACACAGAAGATAGGCCAGTTGCATCTTTGCAGAAGATAGTAGGCTTACTTTCATGCTGTTTTTGAGTGTTATTCTTATATGTTTCAGGGAAAAATCATGTAAATAATAGTTTTCTTATAATTTCAGGAATCCTCGGAAGAACCTCAGCTCACTGAAGAAGACTACACGCCACCTCCACTAGTAAAATCACTCAGTAGGTACGCCGATCAACTCATGGCCGAAAACGGAGCTATACGAATGCAGATGGAATCTGGCATTGTTGACAATAAGTCCGGATGTTTTTACTTAACGAGGGATGATATCTTACAATTCTGTAGAGTGGAAGAAATGGAAGTCACTACAATATTAACTTGCTTAAGGTAGACTATAACATTTAATTAGTAACTAACTAACCATTATCAGTTTAAATAATCAACTGATAACAATTTTTTTTTTATAGGATACTATTTTATGAGTTGAAGAACAGTGATATGGCCGATATGTATAGATTTGTTGATCCTGCAAGTTTCTCAGAAGGAAGTGGTTATAGTCACGAGTAGAGAGCTCGTGCGCTTGTATCTAGAATGTTGATGATTGAACCTCAACATCTATTGCTTCTTCCATAAAATGTTAAGTTATTAACTTGCTTGAATACATACACGTGCATGCTTATTGCTAGTCGATGTATAAATTTTGTTTTACACCATTTACTTGTTATAGATATAGTGGACATTGGGTGTTGGTCATAGTTAATACACATGATTGCGTGGTATACTTCTTGGATCCACTTGGCCATGAACCCAATCAAGATTTGAAGAATTTTATACCTCTGTAAGTTGATTGTATATTAGTTAGAGTTCATATGTGTCTCTAATGATAATGGCTAATGTGGGGTTTCCATTGTTTTCATATTTGAAGTACTCTTAAGATGTTCATCAAACAAGTTGGGAAGAAGGGCCCAAAGGGCCTAATTTGGAAGAAGATTAAGGTAACTAGATGTTGATTTGGGCATGTTTAAATTAAACATAATCAAACATGATATATAAATCTGTAAATTATTCATGGTTGTGTAGTGGCCTATACAACCTACGAGCATTGAATGTGGGCACTATGTTATGAGGTCAATGAAAGATATTGTTACCACTCAAAGTGTTCCAATCTCACATTTGGTAAGATGTTTATCTTTTTTGATAAATTAAGTTTACTTTTAATGGCTTGAAAGTGTCGCATATTCTGATATATAATTTACTTCTAATATATCTTTGAAGTTCAAGGAAAGACATGCTTATACCCAAGCTGAGATCGATGAAGTCAGATCTGAGTGGGCAAATTTTATCTGGAAGTTTTGCTAGACTTCGATCTTACTTAGTTTCAAGGGTATTTTGTTTCAGTTTTTGGATTGTGTACGTTGGAACAAGGAATGAATATATATGTGATAGAATTGTGGGCAAAAAACCATGCCTGCATGAAGTCCACATAACATGGAAGCATTTCATTTGCATGTCAAAACTGAAATGACTTCAACATTTTTTGTTCCACACAAGGAGTCGAGAAATCTCTCATCATCCTCCTAAGACTTCCAATAATATTTTCCATTAATAAATTTGCATGGAGTTACAATGAATATTGGAAACCTTTGAGGAAAGTTGAGGTTTTCTTTATTCACTGCAGCTGGAACAAAATTACATGCCTCCTCTGGGGTTTATATGGGAATCAACATGCTATTCTTATTCTTGAACACGAATGACACAACCTTACCATGTAACGAGATTTACGTAATAATGCATGATTAATTAGTAAGGGAACATTTCCATTTGGCACATGTTTCATACTAGCCATATATGGTTGAGGAACTTTGCAGTATGCCCTAACCTTTGGCCGGGCCGGGGCTACGTGTGACCGGATTCCTGGAGACTTATCCAGGCCTCATTATTCAGTACACCAAGGGTAAATAGAACGTGTATCAAATATCTCCTTCTGCTAAGAGGATTGGAGGAATGCCGAACACTTTTTTTTGCCACTGAGATTTAAACCCCTTGGTTCTGTACCCATGGAATTCAGAGTCAGACACTCATGAATTACCACAATATTTTCACGGGCACGAAGACTAACGCATCAATCAGGAATACAACAATGGTGACAGTAATTCAATAAATCCATGCAGGAAAATGAACATTTGCTCAACTAATATACCATTGAAACATTTTGGTATATATATAATAAGCAAACCACTGAATTAATAGTAATTCAGGAAACAAGCAAATAACTGTTCCAAATGAATTTGTACAAAAAAGATGTTCAAGACACTCAGATATCTGTGCATAACGAAGGTGTTCTGTAGGAATGTGTTCATGGTACTACAAAGGAGGAAGCACTTGAAGCACTATAATAGTCTTCAAAAATCGTGCAAAGGAAAGATCTATCCAAATTTAATCCAGTCAATATCCGAAATTCTATATAAAAAAAATCACAAAATAATATGTAACCCCAAGAGAAAGGATTTAAAAGAATGAAGGTATTGCATTGGGGCAGCAAGAACACCGGGTATAATGAATCTGGCGAATATGATGTTTTCAAGCAGCATACCAAGCAGCTTTCAACATATCTACCCCATCAAAATAAAAGAGAAAAACAGAGAATGTACTGCTGCTCTCCACGATATCAAGAAGAAATGGAACCCAAGTCTTGGAACCTGAAGAGAGAAAGCTACACACTTTTACAGATTATCCTGTAAGTTACATGAACAGGTTCTATAAAATACACATATTCTACATCCATCTAAAATTTACAGTGTCACAAGAATAGCTTGAGTTTCATTCAGGACACTTCATCAACTATAATTTTGGTACCATATTACTGAACACACAGCCTCATTTGCCAAAACAAAGTTAATAGAGGGAGCAAGTTGCAAACTCAAGAGTCTCGTCAAAAGCCATTTTACAGCTCTAATATTTCTCCCCATAATTTGTAACAAAAAGTGACCACTTTTTCACTTTTTTATTAGGCATGGTACTGTTACGGTAAAAAGCATTTTGGTCTCTTCAAATCTGTCAGCTTTTAGCAAAACACTTGGTTAATGAAGGAAGCAAGTCCAAGCAAGAAAGACCATATTTAATAACTGGGGCAGCAATTTAACGCTCAAAACTTCATAGAAATTGAAAGCAGTTTAACCTCTTTTATTATCGAAATTCAACAGTTCAGCATTTTATAATTACATAATTCTGATAGTCTGGATCACCCTTCATTTAGCGAACCAATACAAGACAATGATTCCCATTTGCATGCATTATTCTTGCATTTTCCTCCAAGAAAGAGAATATCTCAATACCTTACAAGTAGAATGTCACAAGCACCAAATGAATACTTATCTTCAGTAACAAGACTTGCATTAAAATTCATTCTCCAAAGATATTTATCTAGGGAAATTCCAGACAATATAATGATGGTTTTTTTTTTAAACAGCAAAAAGTCAAGGCAAGAGTAAAAAAAAGCAATGTTTTCTGCCTTGATCACATATTATTTTCTTTTTTAACAAAGCTAATGTTGCAACTTCAAGATGATTAACATTGGCCATAGCACCATTTTTCTTCATTTACTTGCATGATTCTATTTCATAAGAATTTACAATAAGCATGCCTACTAAAACCTTTCTGTAGCATGACCCTCCGGCCTAACAGTGAATCAAAATGTAGCTCAAACAATAAATATTTCTAGTTCAAATGAATATGAAATTAGATTTTAGACATGACAAGGAGCACTTCTCAAAATAGTATTTTTAAAGGGAATTCAAATCCATTCCACAAATTTTTTGAGTATTTTAAATTCTTCAATTTCTTAATTTATCTATCAATTAAATTTTAGATTTTTAACAGGTTTGCAGTAGCCATAATTGGCTCAGTTTTGTTTCTGTTAACTACAATATGTGCTTTCAAATGATATGCAAAAAGTTGAATTAATATATCTCCATGAGACATTCAAATGCTCATCAACAGAAGATGAGTTTACCTTAAGATAAGATGACGAGTCCAAGATACATGGCTCCACAAAGAAATGCAAATGATATCATTCCCCTGCAACCACCATTGAAAACAATAAATAACTGATAACCTATAAATTTTCAATAACGAAAATGTTTCCGTGTTAGCAAATCATATGGGTAGTTTTTTAATAATCAACCATCATCTTATTTTCAATGCTAAAATTGCTCACCAAATGACACCCCAACCAACACCAGTACAAGGGCAAGGACAAAGTTCTGCAAACTTCTCAGCATCACTGGAGTTGACTCTTCGCGATATTAGATCATCATAAATATCTGTTTCAACCATTCTCACATTAAATGTTATACAATATGCAATTTGTTATTCCAATAATAGCCATTTGGTATAGAGAGGAGGAATGACTGAATACATACCATAAACTGAAAACAAACTGTTCATTACACCTGCAATTTCCAGAGTAGACATTAGCTACACTTCTTTTCACCAAGGAGATAAGAAAAGAAGTACTTTTTGTAAGTTGATTCAAACAAAAAGGGGGAGATTTGATGGGATACCAATGAAGAGAATGACGTAACGGAGAATACGGACGCCTGTTTTTTCTTGCAAAACCCATACTATGGCAAGAAAAATGATGAATCCTAAGAAATTCATTTGTGAAGAAAAAAAAATATGAGCTTGGGAGCTTGAGCATCATAAGAATAGTTATGTGTACATCATGAAAGCACTCACCAATACAAAGTCCTCGGAGTGTCCACTGTTTTGACAATCATTAGCAAGTGAGATAGCGGAAAATTTGGCACACACTTTTGAAAGAATATATAACTGGAAAAATTCTCTGTTCACAAATATCTTACATTTTGTGCAATAAAGAACACAATAAAAAGAGCGAGAACCAAACAACCAGCAGCAATTCTTGCAGTGGTTAGATTTGTTGATGCAAGTATCATAGCCATTCCCCAAAATGATGAACCAAGATCTAAAAGCAAAGAGCAACCATAAATTCTGCTAGTTGACAAATTCACAGAGTTGTAAGTAATACAAAACAAAATAGAATTCATAAGTTAATGCAAAAACCAAGGTCCTGGGTCTTTGTGGTTCATATAGAAAATTCCAAATTTTGGAAACTAAAGGGTATATCACTCTTGAGGGGTGACTTCTCAGAGTTTGATACCATCCCAGAGCACGAAAAAATCATGCACTAGTCATATATAAATCAGACAAGCCCTCAACATGTCCCCATAGTAATTCTAATGACAAAAAAAGCAGAAACAGGGGAAGAGGAGGAAAACTACTAGGGAGAGGGATATATTACACAATACAACTAATAAAGATGAAAGATCACACATGCACATGTTGTACCTGTGTATCCATATACATATCTATGCACATATGATCATATGCGTGCATGCTTGTCCACTAATATTACAAATGCATATGGGTGATGTGTCTATGGACATCTTTGCTTGTGTGTGTCTGTGTTACAAAATTGTACCCTCGTGTCACATAATATAGTACAAACATGTGGATGAATCATAAATCAAATGAAGTTTGTAGGGAGAAAAGTGCATTACATCCTGCAGGCAGAATCAACCAATATATACCACCACGTGTTTGCGTTACCCCACCCTCATTTGCATGAACCTGCATACCCTCGACCTGCATAATGAAGTATAAAAAATAAAAAAAAAACCTTTGCTTTAGCACATACCATACCTAAGACCTAGGAAATAGAACTAAACTGTGAACTGCATGCAGTAGCATCATGAATTGTGAGGAAATTTGAACTTGAAGCAAAAGGCATCATCACAACATCCAGTGCAATGTGAGAATGTGTGTGTCTGATACTCGAAGCTTGAACAGATAAACAATCATTTATTTCCGTGTCCTACAAATCCTAGCAAATTTCACAAAATGAACCATAAATAAGAAGAATAGAATTTTTTTATTAAATTATTCCCCATAGTACCCCAAAGGATTTTAATTATTCAAATTCCTTTTTTCTTTATGATAAGCAAACTACTTCAATATCAATATAAGATAAAATATTATTAGCAATTTGATAAAATATTTTAAGTCTATTTTAATTATTCAAATTCCTTTTTTCTTTATGATAAGCCAACTACTTCAATATCAATATAAGATAAAATATTATTGTTAGCAATGTGATAAAATATTTTTTAAGTCTATGTATTAAGATAATATAAGTTGGCACTGAATTCCCAGAAATGCAGAGATGCATCTCAAATGGAGATTGAAGGGAAATAAGTTTGCAATCTAATTATTAATTAACAAGTAGGTACTCATGCTACTTAAAGTTCCTCAGACTATGACCATGAAGAAACTTTATCCCCAACTCTTTGGAAGCAATTTTCAAGATTGATGAACAAGAAGCTTCAAATACTTCCCCAACCAAATCTCAGTTGCTAATCAATGACAGCTACATCTTATCATATTCAAGCAAAAGGAAAAATAATTATAAACTCATCTAAACTGGATGATCATATATCAATAATACAATCAAAGTAAAGCTGAATTTTCTGACCACCATAACAATTATAAAAAGAGAAAGAAAGAAGGTAAGGTAATTATTTAATCAAGCTGTTGCTGCTAAATACTTGAAAGGTACGTATGTACCATGTAATCATAAGTAAGATAGAAAAAAGAAGCTTCTTACATCGCCACATGTGAGTTTACAAGCGATTGCATGACTTGCTTCATGCAAAAATACGGTAATGAGCTTAAAAGGTGTCAGTAGTACCGTCCTCCAGAGCTATGAAAACAAGATGCAAAAAATTTAACATCAATGGACTGGCTGAACCAACAAATACCAACACATTCACTCAATGAAAAGTTGAAAAAGGAAATATGTAAAACCGTTTGTATTAAGTATACCTAACTGAACTTGTATACAACTGAATTTTCAAAACTAACATCTGGTTAAAGTTACAAGAACACCATTTATAATTAACTTCTCAGAGCAGCATTGCATTCTACCATTTTTGGATCTGACCCCATCAAAGTTTTATGAAAATTTTCATCTTCCGGATTGAGAACAAAGTGAAATTGTAAATCTCAAATAGCACATTCCCATCCATTGCCTAAAATCAGTCATGATCCTCGCAATGTGCCAAGCTTGTGGGGTCCCAAAAAATTGTTTCAAAAATGTCTCATGCGCTTGTAAACCTTTTGTGATTTTGAGTATATATTGTACATAAAAACTCAGTCCTAGTAGTTAGAATCAAAAAATTTACTTTTTTTCCTGCTTTGTCCCATTCCAATATACATTAGCAGCACTTACAAGCATCAATGAACTGATTGCAAATGAAACCAACTAAGAGAAGTTTCGCCATTTCAGTTCACATCATAATGACTGTTTGCATAAATGGAAAACTCTATTTGTAGATCTACCGAGCAAAGAATCACAATTTAACAACTAATTGCTCTGTTTGGCAGCAGAAGGAACATATAATATCGATATTTTAATTCATTAACATATGAACAAACATACGACGATTCTTTTAACTTAAATGACTCAGCTGTCCAAACACAAAACTTGCAAAATTCTCTTATTTAAAAGTTTCTCTTCAGTTTTCTCAAAAAACAAATGAAGTAACAAGAATGTATAATGAGAATTAAAAAAAAAGGACTTACAGCCAGAATAACAACGGTGAAGACGCCAATAGTCACAAGAAACCTGACCTGGTCACGGTTGCAACAATCCTTGAGTTCCCAGTTTGGGTTCGCCATTTATCTCTGTCTCTCTTTCCCTCTGCCTCTCTAACCCCCAACCCAAGCACAAAATTTCTGGGCACGAATTTCCCAGAAAACGCAAAGGCAAATGAAGAGCTTGGTTCGGTGACGGAGTTTGAGAAAGTTGGAGAAAAGTATAGGCAAGAAAGCGGAATAACAGCAGTCAGCAAAAACTAATAAAAAAAAAAAAACTGAAAATTAAAAAAGTGGTAGTCTTTTTAAATTTGAAAGAGTTATTATAATTGAATCTTGAATTGTCAAAGAAGCCGTTGCGTGTAAGAGATTTTAGATTATCTTTTTCAAGGTATCCAATTGGTAATGGGACAGAGACCGAGTCGTGGGTTGGCTTAATTGGATGCACGCAGACCTTTGTCTTCATCTCTCAAATTTGGTGGGGTTTTAGTTTAACAGCTCATCTCTGCAGTTTCATTTGCAACAACCAATTGCAACTCGCCATATCAACATGGGGGGGACCAGAATAGTTAGGTTTTGTTACGACTGAAATTAACATTCATATTATGTTGCCACCTTTGGCATTTCGACTAATCTACGTAAAGATTAGATCGGTATGCATTTATGAAGAAGAATGAGTTAATTCTTCTTAAACTACTGCAATAACATAACTTTTTTAAAGATTAGTCTTAAATATTGAAGATATGAACTAGAAAAATTTTAAAGGTATGTAGAAGACTTGAATTTGAATTTTCGTATTGTATTGTGTTGCATTTGTATTTGTACTATGTTAAAAGAAGATCGGTTTAAATTTAATTAATTTAATAATTATATTAATAAATAAAAATTTTGAATTGATAAAATAATTAAATAATTAAATAAATTATAATAATATTATTTATTTTATAGAATTTATGATGGTATTTTTTTAGATATTAATTAATTTTATTCTAAATATAAATTAATATCTTTAAAAATTAAATAATATAATAAAAATTTATGAAACAAATTTATTAAATTATAAATAAATTAACACGATATAATTATTCAAATAATTAATTATTTTATAAATAAATTAAAAAATTAATAATTATAAATTTAAACTCAAAATAATTATTAATCTTGTTGTATCGTATTATATATTTAATTATCATATTAATTTATGTCTAACTCTAATTCGTAATTTTGTGTCTACTATTAAAAATTATCACCCGAAAAATCGTGTATACAAATCATGTAAAATCAGCAAAAAGTGTGCTCCTCCCAAGAAATTTGTACATATGACTTCACATACATACGTACATACGTAGGGATGCATTAGTTAGTATTTTATACGAAGAAGTTTAAAAAAAATAAATGAATAAATACAGAAGTACAAATTAACGAACGTGCAGTGGCTGGAAGTGTCTTCCCTGGATACTTAATTAAGGATTATTAATTATTCAATACTCTAAAACAAGGTAAGCCGAGTTCAGATATATAATCTTTCCAATTTCTAATTTATTGCATTTATCCAATCTTCAAGTACCGCCTGCAATCTGGGTATCAATTGTTATTCACAGTACCTGTAATTTTGGAGATTTTTTTTTTTATTTTTTAAATATTAGGATTAGAGAGGGATATTTACGAAAGATCCCCTTATTTTTTATTAAAGAGAAAGTTAGAGGAGATAAATTTGTCTTGTTTCATTGGAAAAAATTATTTAAAACCAGTTATTTCAGTCCTCTTGTATTGAACTTGACGGGGTATTGCTTGGCTTTATCAGTCTTTAAGCATATATGACGAAGTCTCGATGAACGAGGAACTCGGTTAGCATGCAAAGTCAAATCATTAGTGGATGCTTTGTTTGGTAATGAAGCCATAATATATTAAAACATTCTTTAATCTCCGAATTCCAAATGTTTGCTTTCGTTACCTTCCTCCTCTCCGCTATTTCTCTATTTAAGCCTAAACTTCTAGCTAGATTTTCTACTAAGAACAAAGAGCCACAGAAACATGTTATTGCAACTTCTTTCTTTTCTCTTGTTGTTCAATTCCTTTCGTCTAACATCTGCAGAGGATAATCCTCGTTTTGTTACTTGTGATTCTTCTACCAACTATGCACTTGGTTCTGTCTTCTCCAGCAATCTCGGCATTGCACTCAACACACTTCAAAACAACACTACTTCTACTGGCTTTAGCACCATCACGGTCTCTGCAACAAATTTCTCGCAGGCCGTCACAGCTATGGCCCTCTGCGGCGCCACCTTAACCCCGTTAGATTGCCAAGCTTGCATACACTCTGCTGTATTAAGTATTCGTCGCGTGTGTAGTGACCAAACCACAGCTACCTTCTTCATGATCCGCTACTCGTCTATTAACTTCATAAACAAGAGTGACAGCACGACTGTATTTCAAATAATCCACGGGCGCAATGTTCCTAATCCAACTACTTTTGATGAAACAGTCATGAATTTCACAGCAAATCTAGCATATCTGGCAGGAAAATCTGACAAGAGATTTGCAGTAGCAAAACGAATATAATCTGGAGTGATGTTTTAGTATATGGCTATGTCGAGTGCACCCAGGATGTTGATAGTGAGAGTTGCACGAAGTGCTTGTTATCGGTAAGAAGTGATATGACAAGGTGTTCAGGAAAATGGGACATTTGGCGGGTTTTACCAACTTGCAGCATTCAGATTAACCTGGAACCAGTGCTACAAAGATTGGGAAACTGCAGAGGATATTAGCACGTTATTGGCACCGGCACTGGCTCCAGCGCCTAAACCAGAAGTGTATGTAGCTGGAGGAGGCAGAGGGAGGAGCCGTCTGGTGACAACAATTGGATTTGCTGCCGGGGCAGTTGAGGCAGTGATTGTATTCATTGTTGGGCTGTTGTTGACTGTGAAGAAAATGAAATGGAGATTTATGCAATAAGAGGGAGAAGAAGATGCCGATGAGGTGATCATTAAGAAGGAGGATATTCAGATGAGATCATACTTGTTCGATTTGGATGTGTTGGTTGTTGCAACTGATAACTTTTCAAGAGAACGCATCCTTGGAAGAGGTGGGTTTGGTACAGTACACAAGGTAACATGTTTTTTATTTTTATTTTTTGGTTTTTATGTTCTTTAATATAAATTTATTGATTAGAAAGCCCTAACGGCCGAATCCCATTACTTCGCAATTTGCATCATCAATAATAATGACTCCGCTTTGTCCAGACAAGGAAGCAAAAATAGGACTATTAATTAAGTTGGCAACTTGGACTTATCCTACAATCATTCCAAAACTCTATACATAACAGTTTGATTTATCCATGAACGGCTACGTACGGAGAATTCACACTAATTTTCAGCTAGTTACTTTTGACCAAACATCTAACGAAGATTGCTGGAACATTGTAAGCGAAGATTAGAAATATAAGATTGAAACCGTAAAAGAGTGCCGTTTCATCTGCTCATTTATTTTCATCCTATGCATATAAAATGTCACTACAGCGGCTACATAGCCCCTGAATATGCTATTGGAGGCTTCCTTTCAGTCAAGAGCGATGTCTTTTGTTTTGGAGTGTTAATGTTAGAAATTATAAGTGGGAGAAGGAATTTTGATCAGCAGTTGGACGCAGAAAGACAGGAGACCCTCAAACTTGTAAGTACGGCAGACAAAAAATGTTGCCCACATAGTCAGCGTACGTTATTTTATGATTACAATTTTACAAACATGTATTTTGTTACGTAATTGGCATATTGCAGGCATGGAGTTTGGAGCAACAAGGCAGGCTTATGGAATTGGTGGATGTGACGGTTCGACTCCTGAGGAAATTGCGTTAAGATGCACGAGAATTGCCTTACTTTGCACTGTGGAGTCCATGCAAGACCGTCCGGCAATGTCTTCTACTTTGTTAATGCTTTGTAATAATTCAGTGACAGTACCTCGTGCAGACGGGATCATCGTTCAAGAAATAGTATTGCGGTTTCACTAAAAGATGGCAGATGATCATACTGTAAATGATTTTTCTTGGAGTCAAATTTTCAGCAATGAAAATGAGCATAGAAATCTCCTCACAATAAAAAGAATTTTAACAATATCTTTTCAAGATTCATAATTAATAGAATAGCAAGAATTACAATAAGATCTATAATTAATTTGACTTAATAAACCAAATCATTTTATAGTTAAATATATTTTTGATTGGAGATAGTACAGTAAAAGAAATCCCAATCAAGTTACTTTCGATAGAAATTTTACAGAAAATCTAGCAATTTTGGCGGGAAAATCTATAAGAGATTTGCATTAACGAAGAGGAAAATTATCTCGAATGATATTTCAGTGTATGGCTACGCGGAGTGCGCACGGGATGTTGATGGTGAGAGTTGCGCAAAGTGTTTGTTGTCAGTAAGAAGTCACATACATGACAAGCAGTTGTTCAGCACAATGGGCTATTTGGGTTGGTGCCCCAACCTCAGTATTCAGGTTCACGTCGATCCAGCGCACAAAGATTGGGAAACTGTGGCAGATATTAGAACGTTATCGGCCCTGGCTCCGAAATCTAAACCAGAAACGGATCACGCAGGTGGAGGAAGCAGAAGGAGCCGCCGTAAGGTGACCATAATTGGAGTTGTGGCTGGCGTGTCTTCGGCGGCGGTGATCATATTATTGCAGGCTGCTGTTGACTGTGAAGAAAAATGAAATGACGATTTATGCAACATGTGGGAGAAGAAGATGCTGATGAGATGATAAACAACGAGCGAATTCAGATGAGATCAAAATTGTTCGATTTGGATGCGTTGATTGGAAGATTTGGTACAGTATACCAGGTCGCATATCTTTTATCTTATGATACACAGGGATGTACGGATCAGAAAAGATAGCTAGCTGCCTGCTTCAGCAATCCTTGTAATAAAATTCGCTTTTATATTGCAACAAAAAAAAAAAAAAAAAAGCTTAATAGATGGAAGCCAATAGATATCAGCGGAGAATGCTTGACAGCAGAGAACTTCCAAAAAAGCTAGCAGCTGATTGAAAGCAAGGGAAGGAAGAATTTGCAGATGAAGTAAGAGGTTTACTGAAAATGCAACATCGGAATCTTGTCCAGTTGCTCGAATGCTGTGTTCAAGGAAGAGAGAGGATTCTGGTTTATTGATTCTCACCCAACAAAAGCCTTGACAAATTCCTCTTCGATAGTACCAACTTTACATCATATTTATCTAACCCTAAACCAAACGTCAGATATTGTAAAAATGCATGTTACAGTTTTGTACTTCTCACTGCAGATGAGAGCAAGAGTAGAATCCTGGACCAGCCAAAGCGTTTAAACATTATAATATTGCGAGTAGCGCGAGGGCTTCTTTATCTTCGTCAAGATCCGTGCTGAGAATAGTACACATGCGGAGATATTAAAGCAAGAAACATTCTTCTCGATCAACTGATGAATCCGAAAATATCAGATTTTGGGGGGCCAAGCTGTTCAGTGATGAAGTGAGTTATTCCAGAACTCACAAGATGGCTGGAACATTGTAAGTTAATATAAAATGAATGGATATGTTGAAAATAGTTTGCTTAATATTTGACTTGCATATATAGTTGATTTGTTCTACAGTGGACACATGGCTCCCGAATATGTTATGCGAGGGTTACTGCTAGAAATTATATTGATGAAGAAAGGCAGGAGCTCCTCAATCTTGTAAGTAAATCATAAATATTTCCATTGCTTACTAAAAATATTGCATGGAACAAACCCTTCACGAAATCTTTGTTTTTCTTATTCTGAAATATGTTTTTATTGTCTGTTGACAATTATAGGCATGGAGATTAGAACAAGAAGGCAGGCTGACATAATTGGTGTATGAAACAATGGGTTATTTTCCTGAAGAAATTGCAGTAATATGCATGAAAATTGGGTTGTCGTGCACACAAGACCGTCCAACTATGCCTTCTGCATTTTCAATGCTCTCAAATTCTTCAATCATGTAACCTAATCCTGCAACTGACCACGGATATCCATCATCCATATCCATAGATATCAAATGGCTTTTATTAATATGGTCGATCGGTATGAAAAATTAGTGTCCCTGTAACAAATTTGGATAGCCCTCTCATGGCTTACCTGTGAGGCACTATACCTCCCTGAGGACATTGATACAACATTGTCTTTGTAACTGAACTCTACCAAACCAAAGACAATTTCAGAAACATTAGTTGGCTTCTGTTTCATATACAATGTACTAACAATCATTTATGTAGGATTTGGATTGCAGCATGAGGTTCCAATATTTCTTTGGGGTTTCTTTTTGAATTTGGTCACATGGCTAGCGGCCATATCCGGAGCAAAAAAGAGAGATTCAATAAAGAAAAATAAAATAATTATATGGATAGAAATTGAAACTTCAAAAGTGTTCCTAGGGCCCATTAAGCTAATGGGCCCTTCTCCTTTAGACCATCAACCACCAACAATGAAAAGAAAGCAAAAAATCAAAAAAAAAGTGGGTAGGCAAAAGTATGTTCCCTTTCTCAATTTATATCTCATCATAATAATATTAATTATTATTTCTACATCAATCATGGATTTGAAAATTATTTATAAGAAGTTTGTGATAAATAATGCATATAATTCAATGAAATGCAAATGATTTAAAGGGTTATGTTAAAATTAATTTTTGATCCAATTCATTTTTGGAATTATGATTAATTACTAAGTTGTTAAAAGTTAAAATCCACCCTTGTTTCTTTTCAATTTTCAGATTTTTTTACGAAAACTATTAAGGATATAGATGGGGAGAATAAAGTGAATTATTCAATTAATATTAGATGAGACACTTAAATATTTTTTTGGATTATGTCCTAGTCTTTTCTTTAAACATATGATTTGAAAATAATTAGGAACTAATGCATCATCAAATAGTTAGATTTCCTGCTTTATGTTATCTATCTATCTTCAAATTTTAGTTGGTTAAAGAGAATAATATTAGTAAATTTAAAAAATGATGCATCACATAAATTATTATTATCAATTAATTTTGTATTTTTTTTATATAATTTGATTGAAGAAAATCTTGAATAACACAATCTTAATAAAGCTATCTAATAAAATTATGTCACTTAATATTAAATTTTTTTGATCAATCAATTTTAAAATAAATAGATATATGACAAGATTTTATTAGAAGAGTAGACGAGCGATATATTCTTATTTAACTGTGATTAGAAGATGGGGTTGAATTAATTCGATAAATAAAAGGGGTTAATTTACATCTACATAGATAATGCAATTAGGTGGTTGTAATATAAATATAAAGGTGGTTGTTCTTGTCGTTATGGGTATGGCCAAAAATTAAGATGAAAATGTCCAATAGGTAAAATGATGTTTACCTAGTTTACTTAACCTACCAACATTGTCAAGCAACCAAGCTTCATAAAGGAACTCTTAATTAAAATTCACAACCAAAAAAAGGTGGGATGCTAAACTAAACAAGAAAAAAGAGAGAAAATTAATGCAATTTATGAAGTATTAGGTAAAAGATATTATAATCCAAGTATAGTTATACATATCCATCACCTCTATGCACAATGTCAATACTAGGTACATTGTCTATTGCTTGTGACAAGCTTTAGGTGAGTCATAGTACGTGCATACTAGGTACAATGTTTACCACATAGGGTAACTTATGCGCGCTTGGCAAATTAATGTAACCAAGTTGATGTAAAAAGCAATTGCAATCGCTAAAATAGTTGGATTAGTGGGTATATATATGTGTAAATGGTGGACCATATGCCATTTAATTTGCCTGAGAAGATCCATTGTTATTGAAGGTAGAGGTCTCACTTCATTGTTATAACTTGATGGAAAGTGGGTCAATTCTCAACAACAGTGATTGTGATTGTGATTGTGATTTGTATATAATTATATAATGTGATCTAATACAGTTTCTTTCAATGCATAATATTGTTTCTGCTTTTTGAAATGTTGACTTTCATAGACATGGAGCCCAATGCCGATGAGTTTGGATACTGTTAATTAACTTACTAGTGAAATAAAAAATTCAATTACTTAATTTTTTTAGTGCAAATAATCTCCATCCACATCAATGGAAACATGCCTTTCTGTTTCTTGGTAATGCAGTATATTACTCTTTCTATCTTCCTTTCAACTAACTCCACTGAGAGCCCGGCTTTTTCTGCTTAAATATCTGTTCACGTCGCTCTTCGATTCATCTCCCCCTCTTCTCAAGACTCGGTCTCTCCACTATCATTTATTTGATTGCTTCTCAAATCCTTATCTACATCTTCAACTTGTAATCTTTTTTAATTTCGCTGATAATTCATTGTCCTCCTTTAATGGCAGTCTTTTGCAACTTTCAGTCTTTTTAACGCTCCTTCTGGTTAGTTGTTAATAATAAACATCAGAGCTAGTCTAAACCAGTTGGGTTTTGCATATTTTTCTAGTTTTCTCGGAAAAGCTAAGGAAATATGGCAGTTGAACTGGAAACTTCTGGTATGAGTCCGAGGATTTCATTTTCTCATGATTTTTGTCAATCTGATATTGTCCCTGTGGAGCAGCATCCTTTTAGATCAAACTCAACAGGCATTGATTTTGACTTCTGTGTTCGCAAAAGCTTCGATCAGGAATCTTCATCTGCTGACGAGCTTTTCTCTGATGGAAAGATTCTTCCCACAGAAGTCAAGAAGAAGAAGAAGGAGAATATTCCTGCTGCAAAACAAACATCTAATCAACCTACAGTACCAAAACCACTGTTGATTCCATTAACAAAGGAAGAGATCTTGAAAGGAAGTTCCAAGATGGTAAGGGATGAAGCTGGAGAGGATTACTTAGAAGAAAAGCAAAGTTCCAAATCATTTTGGAACTTCAAAAGAAGTAATAGCTTGAATTGTGGCAGTGGCTATGGAAGAAGTTTGTGTCCTTTGCCTCCACTTTTATCACGCAGCAATTCAACTGGTTCAGCATCAAACCAAAAGAGAGCAGCATTGTCAAAAGACAGTCATCAAAATCATAAGGAGAATCCACAGAAAGCAGCATCTATAAAGTCACCACATTCTTCTTCATCTTCAACAAGTAATTATCTTAAACCTCCATTGAAGAAAAGCTATGGCTCATATGGAAATGGTGTTCATGTCAATCCAGTTTTGAATGTTCCGTCTGGGAATCTATTTGGTCTAGGTTCCATCTTCAGCAAAGACAAGAGCAAGAAGAAATAATATAATTTCTGTGCATATGAATAATGATCGTATAATTAAAAAATTAATTATGAGATTTGTGTTATTAGCCTATATATTTTGTTCATGATGTGGCATGTAAGGCTAAGAAAGAGTGGAGAGATTGCATTAAGAGGGAAAAAAAAAAAGAAGAAGAAGAAGAAGAAGAAGGGTAAAGGTAGATGGATGAAGGACCAAA
The DNA here is from genome assembly GCA_032401905.1 of Swietenia macrophylla. NCBI lineage: Eukaryota > Viridiplantae > Streptophyta > Magnoliopsida > Sapindales > Meliaceae > Swietenia > Swietenia macrophylla. The sequence goes on along the minus strand of CP135578.1, from coordinate 3,010,078 downwards.
GGAAAGATATAATTCATTTCATGGCACATGCTTTGGAACAAAATGACAGGTAATACTTGCTTTCATGGTTGTCCCATTCTGTTTTTTTTTTTTTTTTCTTTTTTGGTTTGCTTTATTTGCTTTTTGGTATTTGCTCACACATGCATGGTTTACATACTTTGATAACCTTGTTGTTGTAAGTAAGAAACCGCCCAAAAAATATATTTTCACTGATTTTGTTAAGACAAAATCTTGTATTGAGTGTGTTTTGGAAATCATGAATGACAAATTGATCAAATGTGTGTTGTCTCATTTGTTTGATTGTCAATTTATTTATATTACCAAAAGAAATTGTATGAATAAGCCAGCATCAGTATAAATAATGGTTTCATTCACAAAAACAAATATGAACAGAAGAAAAGGGGATTGAAGCTGGAAAGTCAATTTATGCTTACCCGTAGTCGGTACAATATTAGATGGATCTGGTCAAATTTGAAATATATGTGTTTCATGATAAACCATGTGACAAGCAAAACATACTGACATTGCAGTTGCAGAGAAAGGACCCCCAATTTCATGCATGGGTTGTCCTATTTTGTATTCTACTTGTATGTTTTCAAGGTTCTATGCATTATGTTGTATTATGTACACACTTTTTACATGGCTTTACCTCTATGTTCTTAGTGGAATGGTTACTTTTTCTAAATCTGGTTAGTTTTAGAAAAGTCTGAGAACAAAATGAGTCTCTGCAGTTTTCTTGCTGTAAAAATAAAAAGACCAGAATCACTGTACATGCAGGAAAAGATATCTTCCCCTCTAAGCATGCGCATGTTGCAGAAGTGTAGTGCCATATTCTTCAATTTGAACGTAAACCAAACTTTTATTTTGTTTATCCAATGAAAATGAAAAGGAAAATTCTGGACATGGTCGGACCAGCTAGTTTTGAGGGCAAAACTAAGGTGAAAGGAAGCATCTTTGTTGGTTAGTGACAAATTTACAGAAGCAGAAAGGCAACATGTAGCGTCACTTTCAGAATAGCTGCCTGCTGCCTGCTGCCTGCTGCTTGCTAGTGTTTTCTGCTGAGTTTCCACAACAGTATGTCTACTTATTCTGCTTCACTCATTTTCAAATTTCACTGCTTTAACCGTGGATGGATTCAGAATCAAACACTGTGACTGCCAGCTTGATTGTTGACCATGTATAAATAATTTTACAGAATGTTTAGAAAAATTGAATAACTGGACCACTATCTACAAGGATTTGGGCATGTATGAAGACTGATATTTTAGTTTTCCTTTGATGAAGCTGTAGAGTTTGGTTTTGCAGAGTTTCTTCAGAAGATAATGCTTTTCCCTCTTGCTTTCTCTCCTGTGAAAGTTCCTTCCTTCCTATGGATCTGAATAGGTAGCAAAACTAACGAATTTGTCCAGAGCTATTTACAGAGTGCGTAGAGTCAGTCATTCGTACTTCTTACCTTAAAAAACAAACTACCACCTGTCTATCCCGTGCTTCGGCTGCTATTTTAGGATAGGCCGGTCGTCCAAGCTGGACCAAATAGAAATCAAATTAAGGCCTGACTTGACTTCAGGTTAAATGGGCTTCACACAACCTGAGCCGCTTCCTATTTTCAACCGAAGGTGGTTTAATTCTTAAATGCTTTTATTATTTGTAACAATAATACATGGTTATGCTTACATATGATCATCCTACAATAAGTGCTTATGGTCGGTCTTTTACTATTAACAATAACCGACAAAAGAAGATGCTAAGACAAAGGCCCTTTAGTTGTTTGTATCAAAATAGGACAGTATCGGAATTAATTTTTTAATTTTTTAAATATATATGTCAATTAATATAATTAATAATAAATAATTTTATTATAAATTAATTTTATAATTTATAATATAAATTAATTTATTATTAATTAAATTACTGACGAGTATATGATTAAATAATATTTTCACTAGATGTTACGATTCGTTGTGCTGTCTCCATCTCTGTGTATGAGGTCAACCAGGTCATAAGACACTGTTTGGTTGGGCCATTCTCAGTCAGTCATGTTCATCACCGTAGCCTAGCCTAATTGATAGAACTGTACACGCAATGATATATATATATATATATATATATGTAGAGACACACAAACACACACACACACACACGTGCAAAGACATGAATTTGCGATGTAAAGCATCCCATACGCATACACGCTAAGAAGATGATATCTAGGAATGGACTCGGCTGAACGCCAAAACTCTTTGATTACTTGGTTAAAGTTGATAAAACTACGCATTTACAGCCATGTAAAGAGACAAATTAATAATCAAATCCAATTATTATTCAATGCCCAAAAAACTGATACCAAATCTTTTGATTTGGTGGAATAATTTTTTTATTTATAATTTATTTTTTAATAATTTTATTATTATTAATTAATTATAAAACAAACTAACCTAAAAAATTAATTAGAAATAATTGTTACATTATTTTAGTTATTTATTAATTTTTTATATTATTATTATAAATTTTTTTAGTTATTAGAAATAATAATATATTTGTCGCTTTGAAAACATCCAAAATAGCTGGAAATTGAAGCGAGCTTTCACTGGACCCTATGTCTCGACGCACTCACCCTCTCCCGCCCCAATTAAAATAATTTATCTCCGTTTCTTGGCTGCTTTGCCGGTTTATGGAAACTCACGTCTCCGTTTTATTATTTCTTAATTAAATAAATAAAATAAATTTCAAGTGGCTTTATATCTTTACGTAAAACGCAAGCACTCCCATCGAAACTACCCACTATCCCCCTTCCAATGGTAACAGATTTTCTACTCATCGACTAATTTTAAACGTTTGGGAAGAGTTTGATATTACAAAATATTATTGAGACAGTATTAAGTAGGACAGGAGGAAAATTTAATACGGTAAAATTTTAAATAAAATAATTTTATTATATTAATATAATTGATGTAATAAAAT